>VLTN01000075.1:0-150267 GCA_008330645.1 Cafeteria roenbergensis
GGAGGGCTGGTAGCGTGGATGGCGATGCGCCCGCCGAGCCGCCGTTGCTGTCCAGCGTGCTGTATCCGTCCGCCCCGGCGCCGCCGTCGGCCGAAGGGTGCCGGACCCCGACAGCCGCGAGGCCACCACCAGCAGCGACCGCCGCTCCCCGCCGCTCGCCGACCCCGACCGGAGGTGAAGGCGCGCCCGCTCTGCCCGTCCACGGACACGGTGCCGTTCAGCTCCATCGCGCTCGACTCCGTGGCGTTGCACACCAGCATCACCGACCCGCCGCCCGACCCGCCGTCGTGCTGGCCCGACGACCCGCCCGCGCCGGCGAGCACGGGCCACTCGTAGTCGCCGCATGTCTTGCCCTCCGGCCCGCCGCCGTGCATGCCGCCGTTGCGGGCCCCGCCGTCGGAGCAGCTGGGGTGTCGGGCGTTGGACCCGTATCCGACGCCCTGTGCTCGGATGGAGGCGCCGGGAGCCAGGACCATGCGGTCGCGAGCGATCAGCTGCAGCTGTGTCGTCCGCGGTCCCAACGCGGTCATCGTCGCTGCGCCTTGCATGTTCAGCTCGGCGGCCGCGAGCGATTGCACGCCTGCATCGAGCACGAGCGATGCATCACCGGACAGCTGCAGCCTGGCGAATGCGTACCAGCCCCGCTCCCTGACAATCGACCCGTTCGTTTGCACCGCACAAGCTGCCCGCTCAGCAGCGCAGGCCCAGCCCTTCCACCCCGTAGTGTCGTCGGTGACATTCGCGACCCCTGAGCCGCCCCGAGGATGTGAGATGGGCCTTGGTCCCGCGATCCAGCGTCAGCGACTCCACTCCCGTCAGCTCGCCACGCACCGTCAACGACATGCCTCGTCGCGTGACGGTGACGGGCGCGAGCTTCAGCTTCCCGAGTGGCTCTACCCCCACGCTGTGGAGATCGAGCAAGAAGGGCTCATCGACCGGAAGAGCAGGATCCGGGCCAAGGGCCCAGTCGGTGCCGTTCTTCGCCACGAGAGGCGACCCAGAAAGCCCCGGCCCCGACATGCGAGACACGGACAGCGAGGTTCGGTCGCCTGGTGCTGCAACCGAGTCGAAGTCAGGCGGCGCCTGAACCGACAGATTCGTCGCTGTCTCGAGGTGCAGCTCGTCGATCACGAAGCGGCGCCGACCTCCCGCGATGGACAGCTGCGGGTAGTACGGCGTCTCCGGCAGATCGCCGTTGTCCAGCTCCAGCCGCCGCACGCCGCAGCGGTGCGCGTTCGCCTCGCCCTCCAGCGCCGCCTCGGACTCGCTCACCCGCCCGTCGCACCAGTAGACCGTGCCCGCGGCGGCCTGCGGACTCATCGACCCGTACGCCGGCCCGGCGCGAGCGCGGACGGTGCCGGTGAAGTCTGACCGCGAGGGCTGGTAGGCGTGGATGGCGATGCGCCCGCCGGAGCCGCCGTTGCTGTCCAGCGTGCTGTAGCCGTCCGCCCCGGCGCCGCCGTCGGCCGAGAGGGTGCCGGACCCCGACAGCCGCGAGGCCACCACCAGCAGCGACCCGCCCGCTCCCCCGCCGCTCGCCGACCCCGAGCCGGAGGTGAAGGCGCGCCCGCTCTGCCCGTCCACGGACACGGTGCCGTTCAGCTCCATCGCGCTCGACTCCGTGGCGTTTGCACACCAGCATCACCGACCCGCCGCCCGACCCGCCGTCGTGCTGGCCCGACGACCCGCCCGCGCCGGCGAGCACGGGCCACTCGTAGTCGCCCGCAATGTCTTGCCCTCCGGCCCGCCGCCATGCATGCCGCCGTTTGCGGGCCCCGCCGTCGAGAGCAGCTGGGGTGTCGGGCGTTGGACCCGTATCCGACGCCCTGTGCTCGATGGAGGCGCCGGGAGCCAGGATCAGGCGGTCGCGAGCGATCAGCCGCCAGCTGTGTCGTCCGCGGTCCCAACGCGGTCATCGTCGCTGCGCCTTGCATGCTCAGCTCGGCGGCCGCGAGCGATTGCACGCCGGCATCGAGCACGAGCGACGCATCACCGGACAGCTGCAGCCTGGCGAATGCGTACCAGCCCCGCTCCCTGACAATCGACCCGTTCGTTTGCACCGCACAAGCTGCCCGCTCAGCAGCGCAGGCCCAGCCCTTCCACCCCGTAGTGTCGTCGGTGACATTCGCGACCCATGAGCCGCCCGAGGATGTGAGATGGGCCTTGGTCCCGCGATCCAGCGTCAGCGACTCCCACTCCCGTCAGCTCGCCACGCACCGTCAACGACATGCCTCGTCGCGTGACGGTGACGGGCGCGAGCTTCAGCTTTCCCGAGTGGCTCTACCCCCACGCTGTGGAGATCGAGCAAGAAGGGCTCATCGACCGGAAGAGCAGGATCCGGGCCAAGGAGCCCAGTCGGTGCCGTTCTTCGCCACGAGAGGCGACCCAGAAAGCCCCGGCCCCGACATGCGAGACACGGACAGCGAGGTTCGGTCGCCTGGTGCTGCAACCGAGTCGAAGTCAGGCGGCGCCTGAACCGACAGATTCGTCGCTGTCTCGAGGTGCAGCTCGTCGATCACGAAGCGGCGCCGACCTCCGCGATGGACAGCTGCGGGTAGTACGGCGTCTCCGGCAGGATCGCCGTTGTCCAGCTCCAGCCGCCGCACGCCGCAGCGGTGCGCGTTCGCCTCGCCCTCCAGCGCCGCCTCGGACTCGCTCACCCGCCCGTCGCACCAGTAGACCGTGCCCGCGGCGGACTGCGGACTCCACGACCCGTACGCCGGCCCGGCGCGCGCGCGGACGGTGCCGGTGAAGGCGACGGCGCGCGAGGGCTGGTAGGCGTGGATGGCGATGCGCCCGCCGGAGCCGCCGTTGCTGTCATCCGTCTCGTAGCCGTCCGCCCCGGCGCCGCCGTCGGCCGAGAGGGTGCCGGATCCCCGACAGCCGCGAGGCCACCACCAGCAGCGACCCGCCCGCTCCCCCGCCGCTCGCCGACCCCGAGCCGGAGGTGAAGGCGCGCCCCGCTCTGCCCGTCCACGGACACGGTGCCGTTCAGCTCCATCGCGCTCGACTCCGTGGCGTTTGCACACCAGCATCACCGACCCGCCGCCCGACCCGCCGTCGTGCTGGCCCGACGACCCGCCCGCGCCGGCGAGCACGGGCCACTCGTAGTCGCGCCGCATGTCTTGCCTCCGGCCCGCCGCCGTGCATGCCGCCGTTGCGGGCCCCGCCGTCGGAGCAGCTGGGGTGTCGGGCGTTGGACCCGTATCCGACGCCCTGTGCTCGGATGGAGGCGCCGGGAGCCAGGACCATGCGGTCGCGAGCGATCAGACGCAGCTGTGTCGTCCGCGGGCCTACAAGCGTCATGTTGCTTGTTCCAAAGAAGCTCCATGTGTTGTGTTTCTATCATCGCCACCTGTGGCTCAACCTTCGCCCGTGAGGTGTCTTGCAGTCGCAGCGTTGTCACTGAGAACATCCCAATGCTGTCAGGATCTTCGCATGCACTGCTGCCTTCGCAGTCAACGCTTGAGTTGGCTCCAAAACTGAAGTTGGCCTGCCCACGGGCGCCAAATGTCACCGTTGATCCTTGCCGCAGCTCCAGCAAACGTACGCCGATCAAGGAGCCATTGATGACCAGATGAGCATTCTCAAGCACAACATTTGGCGGCATTGTCAGCGAGCTGAGTGGCTCAATCACCATAGTGGTGGACCGAAGGAACAACCATTCAGAGTTGCTGTCCTTGGAGTCGTAGAAACTCAGGCTCGTGCCAGGGAGAAGCGGGAACTCTGAGGCTGCTGCACCTGGCCCTTCCACCGTTCCAAGCACGAGTGAGGTCCGAATGGGAGACGATGGGTCGGCCAAGAACTCTTTGGACGGTTGCAGCGAAATGTTTGTTGCAGATCCAATGTACAGCTCGTCAATGACGAAGCGAGTTCTGCCTTCGCTTGTGGAAAGCTGCGGAAAGTACGAAGTCAGGTTTCAAGTCGCCGTTGTCCAGTTCCAGGCGACGGGTCAAACACCGGAACCGATTGGTGATCTGGTTGGCTTCCAGTCCACTCACCCGCCCGTCGCACCAGTACACTGTGCCTGCGGCGGCCTGCGGGCTCCAGCGCCCTGAGGCTGGCCCTGCTCGCGCCCGTACAACTCCCGAAAAGTTTGCACGCGCAGCTTTGTACACATGGAGAGCGATTCGGCCCCCGGAGCCGCCGTTGCTCCCAAAGTCTTCGAAACCATTGGCACCCGACCCGCCGTCGGCCGAGAGGGTGCCGGACCCCGACAGCCGCGAGGCCACCACCAGCAGCGACCCACCCGCTCCCCCGCCGCTCGCCCAGTCAGTTGAGCCGGCCTTGCCACTCCCAGCAAGCCCGTCAACGGACACGGTACCGTTCAGCTCCATCGCGCTCGACTCCGTGGCGTTGCACACCAGCATCACCGACCCGCCGCCCGACCCACCCAAGGAGCTGCTGCCTGGACCGCCACCGGGGCCACGCAGCACGGGCCACTCGTAGTCGCCGCAGGACTTGCCAGCCGGTCCACCGCCGTGCAGACCTCCGTCGCGTGGCAGTGGGGCCTGGCAGGACGGGGGGAAATCGTCACTTTCATATCCGGTGCCGACAGCGAGAATGCTCGACCCGGACCCCAGTCGGAAGTGATCTCGTACCTCGAGCCGGACCTGGTCGCTTTGGGACCCTCAATCGACACCCTCGCTGACCCCGACATGTCCAACTCCGCTGCGCCCAGTGCCTTCACGCCAGCGCCCAGAGTCACGGCTGAGCTGTCGAGCAGACGGAGCTTGTCGAAGGCGTAGCGGCCTTGAGCGAACGTGCGAGGAGCTGCCTCATCGGAACTATTGGTCGGGGGCGAGCATGCCATCAATGGCCAGGCACAAGCCCAGTTGTACACACCTGTTGGATCAGGCGAAATCTCGCTCAGCTTGTCGAACCGAGGAGTGCTGCCACCAGATGCCACCAGTGACACTTTCGATTCGCCTCCGCCAGACAACACTTCGCCCCCCTCGAGAAGTCCAGCAACGTTCAGTTGCGAATTCTCGAGTCGGACCTGCGATGGAAGGGTCAGCCATCCGCCCTCTGCGACCGAAACTGTCGTGCCAACGAGGATCAGCTGATCGGTCAAGCGCTGTCCTGAGTTCCACGTCAAATGAACAGACTTTGGAACATGCAAACTTACGAAAGTCGAGCTTGGCCCCAAAACACTGAAAATTGTGAGCGATACAATGACCAGAGGCGGGGTTCAGGTGAGGGCATCGAGAATTGCGTCGTCGATGCCAGGAAAAGCTCATCGATCACGAAGCGGCGCCGACCTCCCGCGATGGAGAGCTGCGGGTAGTACGGCGTCTCCGGCAGGATCGCCGTTGTCCAGCTCCAGCCGCCGCACGCCGCAGCGGTGCGCGTTCGCCTCGCCCTCCAGCGCCGCCTCGGACTCGCTCACCCGCCCGTCGCACCAGTAGACCGTGCCCGCGGCGGCCTGCGGACTCCACGACCCGTACGCCGGCCCGGCGCGCGCGCGGACGGTGCCGGTGAAGGCGACGGCGCGCGAGGGCTGGTAGGCGTGGATGGCGATGCGCCCGCCGGAGCCGCCGTTGCTCCCAAAGTCGTCCCGACCATTGGCACCCGACCCGCCGTCGGCCGAGAGGGTGCCGGACCCCGACAGCCGCGAGGCCACCACCAGCAGCGACCCGCCCGCTCCTCCGCCGCTCGCCCAGTCAGTTGAGCCGGGCCTTGCCACTCCCAGCAAGCCCGTCAACGGACACGGTGCCGTTCAGCTCCATCGCGCTCGACTCCGTGGCGTTGCACACCAGCATCACCGACCCGCCGCCCGACCCACCCAAGGAGCTGCTGCCTGGACCGCCACCGGGGCCACGCAGCACGGGCCACTCGTAGTCGCCGCAGGACTTGCCAGCCGGTCCACCGCCGTGCAGACCTCCGTCGCGTGGCAGTGTGGCCTGGCAGGACGGGTGGCGGGCATTGCACTGCCATATCCGGTGCCGACAGCGAGAATGCTCGACCCGGACCCCAGTCGGAAGTGATCTCGTACCTCGAGCCGGACCTGGTCGCTTTGGGGACCCTCAATCGACACCCTCGCTGACCCCGACATGTCCAACTCCGCTGCGCCCAGTGCCTTCACGCCAGCGCCCAGAGTCACGGCTGAGCTGTCGAGCAGACGGAGCTTGTCGAAGGCGTAGCGGCCTTGAGCGAACGTGCGAGGGGCTGCCTCATCGGAACTATTGGTCGGGGGCGAGCATGCCATCAATGGCCAGGCACAAGCCCAGTTAAGCCAGCTGCTCGCCGGCAGGGCCGCAGGGTCAAATGGCTGGCTGACAACTGTCTCTCCTGTGCTTCTGAGCACAAGGCTCGCAGCTGCGCCGACAGTGATGCTGTTAGCTCCAGCAAGCTGCCCTCCGATGTCCACCGTCGTGTTGGCAAGCGTTGTCCATGCTGAGAGCGTCACACGGCTACCAGGATCGGAAACCAGAGATGTGCCGTTGAGTGTCAGACTGGGGCTCACGGTCTCTGAACCGAAGATGCTAACTGAAGTGCCGGCGAAGCTGCGGATGGTTGACTTTGGCAGCCCTGGGCCGCTCATGGACGAAATGACGAGGTAGACCCACGAATCATCTGGAACCCACTCCGAGTAAGGAGTGTCGGGGGTCTGCACTGAAAGCGTCGTCGCTGTCTCGAGGTGCAGCTCGTCGATCACGAAGCGGCGCCGACCTCCCGCGATGGACAGCTGCGGGTAGTACGGCGTCTCCGGCAGGTCGCCGTTGTCCAGCTCCAGCCGCCGCACGCCGCAGCGGTGCGCGTTCGCCTCGCCCTCCAGCGCCGCGCCTCGGACTCGCTCACCCGCCCGTCGCACCAGTAGACCGTGCCCGCGGCGGCCTGCGGACTCCACGACCCGTACGCCGGCCCGGCTCGCGCGCGGACGGTGCCGGTGAAGTTTGTTCGGGAGGGCTGGTAGGCGTGGATGGCGATGCGCCCGCCGGAGCCGCCGTTGCTGTCATCCGTCTCGTAGCCGTCCGCCCCGGCGCCGCCGTCGGCCGAGAGGGTGCCGGACCCCGACAGCCGCGAGGCCACCACCAGCAGCGACCCACCCGCTCCCCCGCCCGGTGCAAAGTCGAAGCTCGATGAGCCTAGCACGCCGCTCTGCCCGTCCACGGACACGGTGCCGTTCAGCTCCATCGCGCTCGACTCCGTGGCGTTGCACACCAGCATCACCGACCCGCCGCCCGACCCACCCAAGGAGCTGCTGCCTGGACCGCCACCGGGGCCACGCAGCACGGGCCACTCGTAGTCGCCGCAGGACTTGCCAGCCGGTCCACCGCCGTGCAGACCTCCGTCGCGTGGCAGTGTGGCCTGGCAGGACGGGTGGCGGGCATTGCTGCCATATCCGGTGCCGACAGCGAGAATGCTCGACCCGGACCCCAGTCGGAAGTGATCTCGTACCTCGAGCCGGACCTGGTCGCTTTGGGGACCCTCAATCGACACCCTCGCTGACCCCGACATGTCCAACTCCGCTGCGCCCAGTGCCTTCACGCCAGCGCCCAGAGTCACGGCTGAGCTGTCGAGCAGACGGAGCTTGTCGAAGGCGTAGCGGCCTTGAGCGAACGTGCGAGGGGCTGCCTCATCGGAACTATTGGTCGGGGGCGAGCATGCCATCAATGGCCAGGCACAAGCCCAGTTAAGCCAGCTGCTCGCCGGCAGGGCCGCAGGGTCAAATGGCTGGCTGACAACTGTCTCTCCTGTGCTTCTGAGCACAAGGCTCGCAGCTGCGCCGACAGTGATGCTGTTAGCTCCAGCAAGCTGCCCTCCGATGTCCACCGTCGTGTTGGCAAGCGTTGTCCATGCTGAGAGCGTCACACGGCTACCAGGATCGGAAACCAGAGATGTGCCGTTGAGTGTCAGACTGGGGCTCACGGTCTCTGAACCGAAGATGCTAACTGAAGTGCCGGCGAAGCTGCGGATGGTTGACTTTGGCAGCCCTGGGCCGCTCATGGACGAAATGACGAGGTAGACCCACGAATCATCTGGAACCCACTCCGAGTAAGGAGTGTCGGGGGTCTGCACTGACAGCGTCGTCGCGGTCTCGAGGTGCAGCTCGTCGATCACGAAGCGGCGCCGACCTCCCACGATGGACAGCTGCGGGTAGTACGGCGTCTCCGGCAGGTCGCCGTTGTCCAGCTCCAGCCGCCGCACGCCGCAGCGGTGCGCGTTCGCCTCGCCCTCCAGCGCCGCCTCGGACTCGCTCACCCGCCCGTCGCACCAGTAGACCGTTCCCGCGGCGGGCCTGCGGACTCCACGACCCGTACGCCGGCCCGGCGCGCGCGCGCGACGGTGCCGGTGAAGGCGACGGCGCGCGAGGGCTGGTAGGCGTGGATGGCGATGCGCCCGCCGGAGCCGCCGTTGCTGTCATCCGTCTCGTAGCCGTCCGCCCCGGCGCCGCCGTCGGCCGAGAGGGTGCCGGACCCCGACAGCCGCGAGGCCACCACCAGCAGCGACCCGCCCGCTCCCCCGCCGCTCGCCGACCCCGAGCCGGAGGTGAAGGCGCGCCCGCTCTGCCCGTCCACGGACACGGTGCCGTTCAGCTCCATCGCGCTCGACTCCGTGGCGTTGCACACCAGCATCACCGACCCGCCGCCCGACCCGCCGTCGTGCTGGCCCGACGACCCGCCCGCGCCGGCGAGCACGGGCCACTCGTAGTCGCCGCATGTCTTGCCCTCCGGCCCGCCGCCGTGCATGCCGCCGTTGCGGGCCCCGCCGTCGGAGCAGCTGGGGTGTCGGGCGTTGGACCCGTATCCGACGCCCTGTGCTCGGATGGAGGCGCCTGCTGCAAGCCCGAGCCAGCTGCGCGCTTGCACACGCAAGGCCGCCTCCCGTGGCCCCTGCAGCGTGATTGACGATGTCCCGGCTAGATCTAGTTCGGCCGCAGCAAGGCCCGCCACACCCGGACCGAGGACGACGGACGCTCCTTCCCTTGCCTTGAACGCCTCAAACGCATACCATCCATGCGATGTTGACCCGAGCGGATGGGAGCTGTTGCTGGAGCTGGTGCATGGTGACGCACCGATGTCACATGCCCACTCCTGCCACGACAAGTCTTGCGCGCTGGCCGTCTGGTTGCTCACTTCCAAGCGCGTGTGTCCTGATCCAAAGAGACCGAGAGCACCTGAAGCGGCCACTGAAACTCGAGACACCCCGAGCCACAGGCCGCGCACGCTCAACGACGAAGACGCGATCTGGACTTCCGAAGGTGTGCGCAAACTTGCGAATTGAGCAACATCGATAGCAAGCATGTCAAGAGCGAACCGCTCTGGCGAGAGCCACCCGAGCTCCCAATCCGTCCCAGCCACGATGGCGAACGTTGACTGTGCGAGGCCTGTGCCACTGAGATTCCCGAAGCGCACGGACAGCCTGTGCAGCTCGGGTGCGTTGGCGACGAAGAATGATGACGCTGGGACCGACAAGCGCATCGGTGACGCAACCACCAGCTGATCGATCGCCACGATTGAGCGCAACGGCAACAGAGCCAGCTGCGGGTAGTACGGCGTCTCTGGCAGGTCGCCGTTGTCCAGCTCCAGCCGCCGCACGCCGCAGCGGTGCGCGTTCGCCTCGCCCTCCAGCGCCGCCTCGGACTCGCTCACCCGCCCGTCGCACCAGTAGACCGTGCCCGCGGCGGCTTGCGGACTCCACGAACCGTACGCCGGCCCGGCGCGCGCGCGGACGGTGCCGGTGAAGTTTGCCCAGGAGGGCTGGTAGGCGTGGATGGCGATGCGCCCGCCGGATCCGCCGTTGCTGTCCAGCGTGCTGTAGCCATTCATTCCCGCGCCGCCGTCGGCCGAGAGGGTGCCGGACCCCGACAGCCGCGAGGCCACCACCAGCAGCGACCCACCCGCTCCCCCGCCGCTCGCCGACCCCGAGCCGGAGGTGAAGGCGCGCCCGCTCTGCCCGTCCACGGACACGGTGCCGTTCAGCTCCATCGCGCTCGACTCCGTGGCGTTGCACACCAGCATCACCGACCCGCCGCCCGACCCGCCGTCGTGCTGGCCCGACGACCCGCCCGCGCCGGCGAGCACGGGCCACTCGTAGTCGCCGCATGTCTTGCCCTCCGGCCCGCCGCCGTGCATGCCGCCGTTGCGGGCCCCGCCGTCGGAGCAGCTGGGGTGTCGGGCGTTGGACCCGTATCCGACGCCCTGTGCTCGGATGGAGGCGCCTGCTGCAAGCCCGAGCCAGCTGCGCGCTTGCACACGCAAGGCCGCCTCCCGTGGCCCCTGCAGCGTGATTGACGATGTCCCGGCTAGATCTAGTTCGGCCGCAGCAAGGCCCGCCACACCCGGACCGAGGACGACGGACGCTCCTTCCCTTGCCTTGAACGCCTCAAACGCATACCATCCATGCGATGTTGACCCGAGCGGATGGGAGCTGTTGCTGGAGCTGGTGCATGGTGACGCACCGATGTCACATGCCCACTCCTGCCACGACAAGTCTTGCGCGCTGGCCGTCTGGTTGCTCACTTCCAAGCGCGTGTGTCCTGATCCAAAGAGACCGAGAGCACCTGAAGCGGCCACTGAAACTCGAGACACCCCGAGCCACAGGCCGCGCACGCTCAACGACGAAGACGCGATCTGGACTTCCGAAGGTGTGCGCAAACTTGCGAATTGAGCAACATCGATAGCAAGCATGTCAAGAGCGAACCGCTCTGGCGAGAGCCACCCGAGCTCCCAATCCGTCCCAGCCACGATGGCGAACGTTGACTGTGCGAGGCCTGTGCCACTGAGATTCCCGAAGCGCACGGACAGCCTGTGCAGCTCGGGTGCGTTGGCGACGAAGAATGATGACGCTGGGACCGACAAGCGCATCGGTGACGCAACCACCAGCTGATCGATCGCCACGATTGAGCGCAACGGCAACAGAGCCAGCTGCGGGTAGTACGGCGTCTCTGGCAGGTCGCCGTTGTCCAGCTCCAGCCGCCGCACGCCGCAGCGGTGCGCGTTCGCCTCGCCCTCCAGCGCCGCCTCGGACTCGCTCACCCGCCCGTCGCACCAGTAGACCGTGCCCGCGGCGGCCTGCGGACTCCACGACCCGTACGCCGGCCCGGCGCGCGCGCGGACAGTGCCGGTGAAGGCGACGGCGCGGGAGGGCTGGTAGGCGTGGATGGCGATGCGCCCGCCGGATCCGCCGTTGCTGTCGTAGCTGCTCCAGCCGTCCGCCCCGGCGCCGCCGTCGGCCGAGAGGGTGCCGGACCCCGACAGCCGCGAGGCCACCACCAGCAGCGACCCGCCCGCTCCCCCGCCGCTCGCCGACCCCGAGCCGGAGGTGAAGGCGCGCCCGCTCTGCCCGTCCACGGACACGGTGCCGTTCAGCTCCATCGCGCTCGACTCCGTGGCGTTGCACACCAGCATCACCGACCCGCCGCCCGACCCGCCGTCGTGCTGGCCCGACGACCCGCCCGCGCCGGCGAGCACGGGCCACTCGTAGTCGCCGCATGTCTTGCCCTCCGGCCCGCCGCCGTGCATGCCGCCGTTGCGGGCCCCGCCGTCGGAGCAGCTGGGGTGTCGGGCGTTGGACCCGTATCCGGCACCGGCTGCGAGAATCGATGCACCCGGGGCCAGTCTGAACGAGTCCCTCGCCGCGAGTCTCAAGATGCCAGAGCTCTGCTCACTGCGCTGGATGGTTGCAGTTCCAAGTACTTCCAATTCAACAGCGGAGACCGCATCAACGCCGTCGCCAGCAGTGATGACAGCATCGCCAAGAACACGGAGAGAAGCCATCGCAAATCTTCCGTTGCGGTTTGTCTTGCCTGGCTGTGATGCACATTCGCTGGCATTCATGCTACACATCCACCGTGCCCATGGAGCAGCTGCCGGGCTTGTGTCGTTCAGCCATGTACTTCCTGCCGATGTCAGCTCCAGACGAGATCCAGCATCCAGTACAAGTCCTTGCAGGCCCTGAAGTTGTCCCTTGACAGAAAGGATGCTTCCTGCGCGCACAACAACGCTGGCGGGAACAATCAGCGTTCCTTCATGTTCCACGGTCAGGTGCCACCCTCTCAGCTCCAGTGGATTGAGCATGGTCTGGATAGTGCTGACTTCTGTGGCCCAGGGGCTGTCGCCAGTGGTGTCATCCACCCGGACACTTGCCGACCTTGCTTCCATGGCAACTCGTCCAATGGAAATCCCGGCCAAAGACCAAACGGTTCCTGCCACGATGGACAAAGACCCAGTGGACGCCACAGATCCAATTTGCTCTCCGACATACACAACGGTCTTGTCACTGCTGGCACTTCCTGCAACGTATCGGGGCGGAGCAGGGACACGAATAGCCGCGCCCCCAGTTATAGCCAGGACATCGAAAGCAAAGCGACGGCGATTCAAGAGAAGAGGGAGCTCGCTGAAGTAAGAAGAGGTCGGAAGATCGCCGTTGTCCAGCTCCAGCCGCCGCACGCCGCAGCGGTGCGCGTTCGCCTCGCCCTCCAGCGCCGCCTCGGACTCGCTCACCCGCCCGTCGCACCAGTAGACCGTGCCCGCGGCGGCCTGCGGACTCCACGACCCGTACGCCGGCCCGGCGCGCGCGCGGACGGTGCCGGTGAAGTTTGCCCAGGAGGGCTGGTAGGCGTGGATGGCGATGCGCCCGCCGGAGCCGCCGTTGCTGTCGTAGCTGCTCCAGCCGTCCGCCCCGGCGCCGCCGTCGGCCGAGAGGGTGCCGGACCCCGACAGCCGCGAGGCCACCACCAGCAGCGACCCGCCCGCTCCCCCGCCGCTCGCCGACCCCGAGCCGGAGGTGAAGGCGCGCCCGCTCTGCCCGTCCACGGACACGGTGCCGTTCAGCTCCATCGCGCTCGACTCCGTGGCGTTGCACACCAGCATCACCGACCCGCCGCCCGACCCGCCGTCGTGCTGGCCCGACGACCCGCCCGCGCCGGCGAGCACGGGCCACTCGTAGTCGCCGCATGTCTTGCCCTCCGGCCCGCCGCCGTGCATGCCGCCGTTGCGGGCCCCGCCGTCGGAGCAGCTGGGGTGTCGGGCGTTGGACCCGTATCCGGCACCGGCTGCGAGAATGACAGAATCAGGAGCAAGCCTCATAGCGTCCCGCGCTTCAATCAGAGTTTGCGTCTCAGCCGGGCCTTCTACTCGCAGCGTGGACGTGCCCTTCAGTTCCATCGATCTAGCCAGCAAAGAATGCACGCCCCGACTCAGCACCAAGGAGGCGCCTCCCTGAAGCACAATTGCGTCGATTGCGAAACGGGACTGGAAAATTTTGGAGACATTGGAGACGGCAATGGAAGTTTCGCAGGCAGCAAGCACACCTCGTTGGCAGGCCCATGACATCCATCTGGAAGTGTCCACCTCGGCATTGCCTCCGGCCATAGGAAGGACAGCTGCGGTGCTCGCAAACCTGGCCGAGCTCCCTGATTCCAGAGTCAATGACCGAAGGCCGACAATGACTCCTTCAACCACGAGCTTCGAGTCTTCACCAATGACAACGTCCTTGCCGAAGGACAGAACCCCACCTTGGAGCACATTCATTTCCTTCAGTTGCAGCCGCGATAGTTGAGGAGCATCCGCAAGCTGTCGCCGTTCGGCCAACGTGGACACGCTGACGCGACAGGCAGTGTCCCAATTTGTCCCGTCGCGGACGACCAAAAGCAGGCTCGAGCGCTCATCTCCAGTCACGCATCCCAGGGCCACAAATATGCGCGATGAGCTGTCTCGATCCACCAAAAACCGGGGATTCGGCGACACAGAGAAGGAAGTTGGAGACCGAACATCGACAACATCAAAGTCCACGCGAAACTCGTTGTCCCTGGGAGAAACTTGGACGAATCGTGAGGAAAATGGGGCTTCATGGCTTCCAAGTTCCAAGCGCCTCAGGCCGGCAGATGAGTCGTCGGCCTGGTCGGTACGGGCAGTGCGCCAGAAAACGGTGCCTCCCGCAGCCTGGTCGGACCACGAGCCTGCTGACTCTCCCGCCCGCGCACGCACGATTCCTGTGAACTCGGAGCGGCCGGATTGCAATGCATGAATGGCGATGCGCCCGCCGGATCCGCCGTTGCTGTCGTAGCTGCTCCAGCCGTCCGCCCCGGCGCCGCCGTCGGCCGAGAGGGTGCCGGACCCCGACAGCCGCGAGGCCACCACCAGCAGCGACCCCCCCGCTCCTCCGCCGCTGCTCCACGAGTAGCTCGACACGGACGCTCGGCCATCCAGGCCGTCCACGGACACGGTGCCGTTCAGCTCCATCGCGCTCGACTCCGTGGCGTTGCACACCAGCATCACCGACCCGCCGCCCGAGCCTGTCGAGTACTGCCCGTTGGATCCGCCCGGCCCACGCAGCACGGGCCACTCGTAGTCGCCGCACGCCTGCCCCGCCGGCCCGCCGCCGTGCAGCCCGCCCTCGCCGCTCCCGCCGCCGAAGCAGCTCGCGTCACGTGTGCCGCTGACGTAGCCAGCACCGTCCGCTCGGATGCTCGCCCCGGACCCGAGCCACAGCCGGTCCCGCGACTGGATGCGCAGCTGCTCCGTCTGCGGGCCCTGCACCGTCACGCGCGCCTCGTGCAGCGCCTCGAGGGCCTCCACGCCGCCCAGCGTGCTCACCCCCGCACCCAGCGTCAGCGTCGCGTCGTCCAGCAGCCGCAGCGACCCGAACGCGTACCGGCCCTGGTCCGACGACGACGCCGCGTCGCGGCCCCGGGACGCGCACGCCGACAGCCGCTGCGAGCAGGCCCAGCCCTCCCAGCCCTCCAGCGCGCTGCTGGACGCCGGGATGCTGCCGCCCCACCCGGCCAGCTCCGCGCCCGCCGCGTCGCCCAGCCACGTGGCCCCGCTCGCCGCGAGGCTGGCGCTCGAGCCCTCCTCCAGCGTCAGCGACCGCACGCCCCGCACCTCGCCCCGCACCGTGAGCACGGCGTCTCGCACCGCCACGTTGGGCGGCAGCACCAGCCAGCCGTGCTCCTCCACCGTGGCCGACGCGCCCGCGAGCTCCATGGAGGAGCGCCGCCAGTCGCCGTTCTCGCGCAGGCTCTGCGCGCCCGGCCGCAGCCCCGTGTGCACCACCGTCACGCCGGCGCGGCTGTGGATGGCCGAGGTGTCGGAGCCCAGGCCCTCCAGCCGCCCCACGACCACGGTGGTGCGGTTGAGCGGCATGGCCACGGGGTCGAACACGGCGGGCGGGGGCACGGACAGCTGGACGCTGTTGCCCATCCGGAGGTCGTCGATGGCGACGTTGCGGCGCCACGGCGGGAGGACGAGCTGTGTCTGGTAGGTGGTCTGGCGCAGGTCGCCGTTGTCGACCTCGAGCGTGCGGACGCCGCACCTGTGCGTGTTCTCGCCGGCGTCGTTCGCGGCGGAGATGTCGGACACCTGGCCGTCGCACCAGTAGACCGTGCCCGCGGCGGCTTGCGGACTCCACGACCCGTACGCCGGCCCGGCGCGCGCGCGGACAGTGCCGGTGAAGTTTGCCCGGGAGGGCTGGTAGGCGTGGATGGCGATGCGCCCGCCGGATCCGCCGTTGCTGTCGTAGCTGCTCCAGCCGTCCGCCCCGGCGCCGCCGTCGGCCGAGAGGGTGCCGGACCCCGACAGCCGCGAGGCCACCACCAGCAGCGACCCGCCCGCTCCCCCGCCGCTCGCATGGTGGTTCGTCGTCAGACAAGACCCTCCGCGGTTGCCGTCCACGGACACGGTGCCGTTCAGCTCCATCGCGCTCGACTCCGTGGCGTTGCACACCAGCATCACCGACCCTCCACCTGATGCCGCAGCGTGGGTTCCTGACGACCCGCCCGCGCCGGCGAGCACGGGCCACTCGTAGTCGCCGCATGCCAGCCCCGCCGGGCCACCGCCGTGGAAGCCGCCGTTTCGTATCCCGCCGCCGAAACAGCTCGGATGGCGCGCGTCACTGGTGTAGCCCGAGCCAGTTGCGACAATGCTGGCTCCAGCCCCGATTCCCATCCGATCCCGGGCTTGGATGCGCAGCTGCTCTGACTGCGGCCCCTCGACCGCGATGGCGGAGCTGCCTACCATCTCGAACGCTGCCGCTCCCACCGCTCGAACGCCCGCGCCAGCTGTCACTCTCGCTTGCCCAACGAGGCGCAAAGACTCGAAGGCGTACCTGCCTGCGTCGGCCTCTGACAAGAACGGCGGCGCACTCGAAGCGCATGCTGTCAGCTCGGCTCGGCACGCCCAAGCTGCCCAGGTCTCCACTTCAGCAGACGGCCCAGCAGCACTCGAGTTCGACACCCACGTCCCGCCACTGGCTGCAAGCGTTGCTGAGGTCGCATCGGAGAGCGTCAAGGACTCGACGCCAGAGAGCACGCCCTTCACCCAGATGCTCTGCCCCGGGCGAGTGTACGTGATCGGATGCAGCTGCAGCCGTCCCTTTGGGCCCACTTCCACGCTGGCGAAGCCAAGGTAGAAGGGCACGGTTCCTGCTGCTGGGGAGCCCAGAGCCCAGTCGGTGCCATCACGTACGTACAGCGTCGAGTCATGGACGCCCTTCCCGAACATATGGTACACAGCCACGGATGTGCGATCGAAAGGGTTGGCAACTGCGTCAAACGTCGGCTGCGCTTGAATCGAGAGAACGAGGGGGGATCCCAGAACGAGCTCGTCGATCACGAAGCGGCGCCGACCTCCCGCGATGGACAGCTGCGGGTAGTACGGCGTCTCCGGCAGGTCGCCGTTGTCCAGCTCCAGCCGCCGCACGCCGCAGCGGTGCGCGTTCGCCTCGCCCTCCAGCGCCGCCTCGGACTCGCTCACCCGCCCGTCGCACCAGTAGACCGTGCCCGCGGCGGCCTGCGGACTCCACGACCCGTACGCCGGCCCGGCGCGCGCGCGGACGGTGCCGGTGAAGTTTGTTCGGGAGGGCTGGTAGGCGTGGATGGCGATGCGCCCTCCGGATCCGCCGTTGCTGTCATCCGTCTCGTAGCCGTCCGCCCCGGCGCCGCCGTCGGCCGAGAGGGTGCCGGACCCCGACAGCCGCGAGGCCACCACCAGCAGCGACCCGCCCGCTCCCCCGCCGCTCGCATGGTGGTTCGTCGTCAGACAAGATATTCCCTTGTTGCCGTCCACGGACACGGTGCCGTTCAGCACCATCGCGCTCGACTCCGTGGCGTTGCACACCAGCATCACCGACCCGCCGCCCGACCCGCCGTCGTGAGTCCCGGGGCTTCCGCCCGCGCCGGCGAGCACGGGCCACTCGTAGTCGCCGCACGCCTGCCCCGCCGGGCCACCGCCGTGAAAGCCGCCGTTGCGGCCCCCGCTGTCGGAGCAGCTGGGGTGACGAGAGTTGCTGGAGAATCCTGCGCCATTTGCATAGATTCCTGCTCCGGTTGACAAGCTGAAGACCGTTTTCGCTTGCATTTTCAGTGGCACTGTTCGCGGTCCCGCCAGGGAAACCTCAGAGCGCTGCAGAATTTCGATATCTGTTGCTGAGACCTGCTCGACCCCGCTTTCGACGTTGAGCCGGGCTTCCCCAAGCAGTCGCAGCGACGAGAACCCGAACGAACCTTGCCCGCTGACCGCGCCTACGCTGCTGTCGGGATCGGAGCAAGCAGCAAGCTGCATTGCGCAAACCCAATCTTCTGCCCCGAGTGCGGCGTTTCGGGTCAGAAGTGTCCGGCCAAGTGATCCAAATACGACCGTCGCAGACTCCCGAGCTACCAAATGCTGCACTCCAGCAAGCGTCCCGAACACTCTCAGGGACACGTCGCCCTCAAGCAGGAGCGTTGGGGGGAGGGCCAACGTGGAATGCTGCTCCACTGTGATGCTCTTCAACGACATTGTCAAGTCGCTCTGAACCAGCGTCAAGGAACGTCGCACCGTTGCCCAGGGTGCCGCCCTGCTTGCCGACGCAAAATCCACGCTGGACAAGTCCTGAGCCACAACAGTCATGGCTAGGGCGTGGTTTGCTATTGACCAGCGGGTTCCCGCAACGACGGAAAGGCTTCCAGACGATTCAGAGCTATCGAGCAGCCCCACGATGACGTCTCGAACGAATGAGCTTGGCTCGAGAACTGAAAACTCAGCCTTGGCCTGCACCGAGAACGAGGAGCGGTCCGCCACGCTAAGTACATCAAGGACTACGTTGGAAGCGCTCGTGGGCAACGCAACCTGAGTAACATGCGAAGTGGCAGAGTTCTCCGGGCCACGCGAAATGAGAAGGTGCCGGAATGCGCAGCCGAATCGATTGTCATCGATCGCAAGCATGCCTTCTGGTGCTGTTCTTCCCAAACAAAAGTACACCGTCCCGGCGGCCGCGCTGTTCGACACTCCTGGCGCATAGGCAGCACCGGCGAAGGCTCGGACTGTCCCTGTGAAAAAGGATTTGTTGGAAAACTGCTGGTGAATTGCGATGCGCCCGCCGGAGCCGCCGTCGCTGTCGTAGCTGCTCCAGCCGTCCGCCCCGGCGCCGCCGTCGGCCGAGAGGGTGCCGGACCCCGACAGCCGCGAGGCCACCACCAGCAGCGACCCGCCCGCTCCCCCGCCGCTCGCATGGTGGTTCGTCGTCAGACAAGACCCTCCGCGGTTGCCGTCCACGGACACGGTGCCGTTCAGCTCCATCGCGCTCGACTCCGTGGCGTTGCACACCAGCATCACCGACCCTCCACCTGATGCCGCAGCGTGGGTTCCTGACGACCCGCCCGCGCCGGCGAGCACGGGCCACTCGTAGTCGCCGCATGCCTGCCCCGCCGGGCCACCGCCGTGGAAGCCGCCGTTTCGTATCCCGCCGCCGAAACAGCTCGGATGGCGCGCGTCACTGGTGTAGCCCGAGCCAGTTGCGACAATGCTGGCTCCAGCCCCGATTCCCATCCGATCCCGGGCTTGGATGCGCAGCTGCTCTGACTGCGGCCCCTCGACCGCGATGGCGGAGCTGCCTACCATCTCGAACGCTGCCGCTCCCACCGCTCGAACGCCCGCGCCAGCTGTCACTCTCGCTTGCCCAACGAGGCGCAAAGACTCGAAGGCGTACCTGCCTGCGTCGGCCTCTGACAAGAACGGCGGCGCACTCGAAGCGCATGCTGTCAGCTCGGCTCGGCACGCCCAAGCTGCCCAGGTCTCCACTTCAGCAGACGGCCCAGCAGCACTCGAGTTCGACACCCACGTCCCGCCACTGGCTGCAAGCGTTGCTGAGGTCGCATCGGAGAGCGTCAAGGACTCGACGCCAGAGAGCACGCCCTTCACCCAGATGCTCTGCCCCGGGCGAGTGTACGTGATCGGATGCAGCTGCAGCCGTCCCTTTGGGCCCACTTCCACGCTGGCGAAGCCAAGGTAGAAGGGCACGGTTCCTGCTGCTGGGGAGCCCAGAGCCCAGTCGGTGCCATCACGTACGTACAGCGTCGAGTCATGGACGCCCTTCCCGAACATATGGTACACAGCCACGGATGTGCGATCGAAAGGGTTGGCAACTGCGTCAAACGTCGGCTGCGCTTGAATCGAGAGAACGAGGGGGGATCCCAGAACGAGCTCGTCGATCACGAAGCGGCGCCGACCTCCCGCGATGGACAGCTGCGGGTAGTACGGCGTCTCCGGCAGGTCGCCGTTGTCCAGCTCCAGCCGCCGCATGCCGCAGCGGTGCGCGTTCGCCTCGCCCTCCAGCGCCGCCTCGGACTCGCTCACCCGCCCGTCGCACCAGTAGACCGTGCCCGCGGCGGCCTGCGGACTCCACGACCCGTACGCCGGCCCGGCGCGCGCGCGGACGGTGCCGGTGAAGTTTGTTCGGGAGGGCTGGTAGGCGTGGATGGCGATGCGCCCTCCGGATCCGCCGTTGCTGTCGTAGCTGCTCCAGCCGTCCGCCCCGGCGCCGCCGTCGGCCGAGAGGGTGCCGGACCCCGACAGCCGCGAGGCCACCACCAGCAGCGACCCCCCCGCTCCTCCGCCGCTGCTCCACGAGTAGCTCGACACGGACGCTCGGCCATCCAGGCCGCCCACGGACACGGTGCCGTTCAGCTCCATCGCGCTCGACTCCGTGGCGTTGCACACCAGCATCACCGACCCGCCGCCCGAGCCTGTCGAGTACTGCCCGTTGGATCCGCCCGGCCCACGCAGCACGGGCCACTCGTAGTCGCCGCACGCCTGCCCCGCCGGCCCGCCGCCGTGCAGCCCGCCCTCGCCGCTCCCGCCGCCGAAGCAGCTCGCGTCACGCGTGCCGCTGACGTAGCCAGCACCGTCCGCTCGGATGCTCGCCCCGGACCCGAGCCACAGCCGGTCCCGCGACTGGATGCGCAGCTGCTCCGTCTGCGGGCCCTGCACCGTCACGCGCGCCTCGTGCAGCGCCTCGAGGGCCTCCACGCCGCCCAGCGTGCTCACCCCCGCACCCAGCGTCAGCGTCGCGTCGTCCAGCAGCCGCAGCGACCCGAACACGTACCGGCCCTGGTCCGACGACGACGCCGCGTCGCGGCCCCGGGACGCGCACGCCGACAGCCGCTGCGAGCAGGCCCAGCCCTCCCAGCCCTCCAGCGCGCTGCTGGACGCCGGGATGCTGCCGCCCCACCCGGCCAGCTCCGCGCCCGCCGCGTCGCCCAGCCACGTGGCCCCGCTCGCCGCGAGGCTGGCGCTCGAGCCCTCCTCCAGCGTCAGCGACCGCACGCCCCGCACCTCGCCCCGCACCGTGAGCACGGCGTCTCGCACCGCCACGTTGGGCGGCAGCACCAGCCAGCCGTGCTCCTCCACCGTGGCCGACGCGCCCGCGAGCTCCATGGAGGAGCGCCGCCAGTCGCCGTTCTCGCGCAGGCTCTGCGCGCCCGGCCGCAGCCCCGTGTGCACCACCGTCACGCCGGCGCGGCTGTGGATGGCCGAGGTGTCGGAGCCCAGGCCCTCCAGCCGCCCCACGACCATGGTGGTGCGGTTGAGCGGCATGGCCACGGGGTCGAACACGGCGGGCGGGGGCACGGACAGCTGGACGCTGTTGCCCATCCGGAGGTCGTCGATGGCGACGTTGCGGCGCCACGGCGGGAGGACGAGCTGTGTCTGGTAGGTGGTCTGGCGCAGGTCGCCGTTATCGACCTCGAGCGTGCGGACGCCGCACCTGTGCGTGTTCTCGCCGGCGTCGTTCGCGGCGGAGATGTCGGACACCTGGCCGTCGCACCAGTAGACCGTGCCCGCGGCGGCCTGTGTGCTCCACGACCCGGAGAGCGGCCCGGCGCGCGCGCGGACGGTGCCGGTGAAGGCGACGGCGCGCGAGGGCTGGTAGGCGTGGATGGCGATGCGCCCGCCGGATCCGCCGTTGCTGTCGTAGCTGCTCCAGCCGTCCGCCCCGGCGCCGCCGTCGGCCGAGAGGGTGCCGGACCCCGACAGCCGCGAGGCCACCACCAGCAGCGACCCCCCCGCTCCTCCGCCGCTGCTCCACGAGTAGCTCGACACGGACGCTCGGCCATCCAGGCCGTCCACGGACACGGTGCCGTTCAGCTCCATCGCGCTCGACTCCGTGGCGTTGCACACCAGCATCACCGACCCGCCGCCCGAGCCTGTCGAGTACTGCCCGTTGGATCCGCCCGGCCCACGCAGCACGGGCCACTCGTAGTCGCCGCACGCCTGCCCCGCCGGCCCGCCGCCGTGCAGCCCGCCCTCGCCGCTCCCGCCGCCGAAGCAGCTCGCGTCACGTGTGCCGCTGACGTAGCCAGCACCGTCCGCTCGGATGCTCGCCCCGGACCCGAGCCACAGCCGGTCCCCGCGACTGGATGCGCAGCTGCTCCGTCTGCGGGCCCTGCACCGTCACGCGCGCCTCGTGCAGCGCCTCGAGGGCCTCCACGCCGCCCAGCGTGCTCACCCCCGCACCCAGCGTCAGCGTCGCGTCGTCCAGCAGCCGCAGCGACCCGAACACGTACCGGCCCTGGTCCGACGACGACGCCGCGTCGCGGCCCCGGGACGCGCACGCCGACAGCCGCTGCGAGCAGGCCCAGCCCTCCCAGCCCTCCAGCGCGCTGCTGGACGCCGGGATGCTGCCGCCCCACCCGGCCAGCTCCGCGCCCGCCGCGTCGCCCAGCCACGTGGCCCCGCTCGCCGCGAGGCTGGCGCTCGAGCCCTCCTCCAGCGTCAGCGACCGCACGCCCCGCACCTCGCCCCGCACCGTGAGCACGGCGTCTCGCACCGCCACGTTGGGCGGCAGCACCAGCCAGCCGTGCTCCTCCACCGTGGCCGACGCGCCCGCGAGCTCCATGGAGGAGCGCCGCCAGTCGCCGTTCTCGCGCAGGCTCTGCGCGCCCGGCCGCAGCCCCGTGTGCACCACCGTCACGCCGGCGCGGCTGTGGATGGCCGAGGTGTCGGAGCCCAGGCCCTCCAGCCGCCCCACGACCACGGTGGTGCGGTTGAGCGGCATGGCCACGGGGTCGAAGACGGCGGGCGGGGGCACGGACAGCTGGACGCTGTTGCCCATCCGGAGGTCGTCGATGGCGACGTTGCGGCGCCACGGCGGGAGGACGAGCTGTGTCTGGTAGGTGGTCTGGCGCAGGTCGCCGTTATCGACCTCGAGCGTGCGGACGCCGCACCTGTGCGTGTTCTCGCCGGCGTCGTTCGCGGCGGAGATGTCGGACACCTGGCCGTCGCACCAGTAGACCGTGCCCGCGGCGGCCTGTGTGCTCCACGACCCGGAGAGCGGCCCGGCGCGCGCGCGGACAGTGCCGGTGAAGTTTGTTCGGGAGGGCTGGTAGGCGTGGATGGCGATGCGCCCGCCGGAGCCGCCGTTGGAGTTGGACGTGGCTGCTCCGCCGTCGGCCGCGAGGGTGCCGGACCCCGACAGCCGCAAGGCCACCACCAGCAGCGACCCGCCCGCTCCAGCGCCTGCGCCGGCCGCCCCGTTCACGGTGACGGTGCCGTCAAGGGTCATGACACTCGACTCCGTGGCGTTGCACACCAGCATCACCGCTCCGCCTCCTGCGCTTGCAGATCCGCCCGGCCCAGGCAGCATGGGCCACTCGTAGTCGCCACATGCCTGCCCCGCCGGCCCGCCGCCGTGCAGCCCGCCCTCGCCGCTCCCGCCGCCGAAGCAGCTCGCGTCACGCGTGCCGCTGCCGTAGCCAGCACCGTCCGCTCGGATGCTCGCCCCGGACCCGAGCCACAGCCGGTCCCGCGACTGGATGCGCAGCTGCTCCGTCTGCGGGCCCTGCACCGTCACGCGCGCCTCGTGCAGCGCCTCGAGGGCCTCCACGCCGCCCAGCGTGCTCACCCCCGCACCCAGCGTCAGCGTCGCGTCGTCCAGCAGCCGCAGCGACCCGAACGCGTACCGGCCCTGGTCCGACGACGACGCCGCGTCGCGGCCCCGGGACGCGCACGCCGACAGCCGCTGCGAGCAGGCCCAGCCCTCCCAGCCCTCCAGCGCGCTGCTGGACGCCGGGATGCTGCCGCCCCACCCGGCCAGCTCCGCGCCCGCCGCGTCGCCCAGCCACGTGGCCCCGCTCGCCGCGAGGCTGGCGCTCGAGCCCTCCTCCAGCGTCAGCGACCGCACGCCCCGCACCTCGCCCCGCACCGTGAGCACGGCGTCTCGCACCGCCACGTTGGGCGGCAGCACCAGCCAGCCGTGCTCCTCCACCGTGGCCGACGCGCCCGCGAGCTCCATGGAGGAGCGCCGCCAGTCGCCGTTCTCGCGCAGGCTCTGCGCGCCCGGCCGCAGCCCCGTGTGCACCACCGTCACGCCGGCGCGGCTGTGGATGGCCGAGGTGTCGGAGCCCAGGCCCTCCAGCCGCCCCACGACCACGGTGGTGCGGTTGAGCGGCATGGCCACGGGGTCGAAGACGGCGGGCGGGGGCACGGACAGCTGGACGCTGTTGCCCATCCGGAGGTCGTCGATGGCGACGTTGCGGCGCCACGGCGGGAGGACGAGCTGTGTCTGGTAGGTGGTCTGGCGCAGGTCGCCGTTGTCGACCTCGAGCGTGCGGACGCCGCACCTGTGCGTGTTCTCGCCGGCGTCGTTCGCGGCGGAGATGTCGGACACCCGCCCGTCGCACCAGTAGACCGTGCCCGCGGCGGCCTGTGTGCTCCACGACCCGTACGCCGGCCCGGCGCGCGCGCGGACGGTGCCGGTGAAGTTTGTTCGCGAGGGCTGGTAGGCGTGGATGGCGATGCGCCCGCCGGAGCCGCCGTTGGAGTTGGACGTGGCTGCTCCGCCGTCGGCCGAGAGGGTGCCGGACCCCGACAGCCGCAAGGCCACCACCAGCAGCGACCCGCCCGCTCCAGCGCCTGCGCCGGCCGCCCCGTTCGCGGTGACGGTGCCGTCAAGGGTCATGACACTCGACTCCGTGGCGTTGCACACCAGCATCACCGCTCCGCCTCCTGCGCTTGCAGATCCGCCCGGCCCAGGCAGCATGGGCCACTCGTAGTCGCCACATGCCTGCCCCGCCGGCCCGCCGCCGTGCAGCCCGCCCTCGCCGCTCCCGCCGCCGAAGCAGCTCGCGTCACGCGTGCCGCTGCCGTAGCCAGCACCGTCCGCTCGGATGCTCGCCCCGGACCCGAGCCACAGCCGGTCCCGCGACTGGATGCGCAGCTGCTCCGTCTGCGGGCCCTGCACCGTCACGCGCGCCTCGTGCAGCGCCTCGAGGGCCTCCACGCCGCCCAGCGTGCTCACCCCCGCACCCAGCGTCAGCGTCGCGTCGTCCAGCAGCCGCAGCGACCCGAACACGTACCGGCCCTGGTCCGACGACGACGCCGCGTCGCGGCCCCGGGACGCGCACGCCGACAGCCGCTGCGAGCAGGCCCAGCCCTCCCAGCCCTCCAGCGCGCTGCTGGGACGCCGGGATGCTGCCGCCCCACCCGGCCAGCTCCGCGCCCGCCGCGTCGCCCAGCCACGTGGCCCCGCTCGCCGCGAGGCTGGCGCTCGAGCCCTCCTCCAGCGTCAGCGACCGCACGCCCCGCACCTCGCCCCGCACCGTGAGCACGGCGTCTCGCACCGCCACGTTGGGCGGCAGCACCAGCCAGCCGTGCTCCTCCACCGTGGCCGACGCGCCCGCGAGCTCCATGGAGGAGCGCCGCCAGTCGCCGTTCTCGCGCAGGCTCTGCGCGCCCGGCCGCAGCCCCGTGTGCACCACCGTCACGCCGGCGCGGCTGTGGATGGCCGAGGTGTCGGAGCCCAGGCCCTCCAGCCGCCCCACGACCACGGTGGTGCGGTTGAGCGGCATGGCCACGGGGTCGAAGACGGCGGGCGGGGGCACGGACAGCTGGACGCTGTTGCCCATCCGGAGGTCGTCGATGGCGACGTTGCGGCGCCACGGCGGGAGGACGAGCTGTGTCTGGTAGGTGGTCTGGCGCAGGTCGCCGTTGTCGACCTCGAGCGTGCGGACGCCGCACCTGTGCGTGTTCTCGCCGGCGTCGTTCGCGGCGGAGATGTCGGACACCTGGCCGTCGCACCAGTAGACCGTGCCCGCGGCGGCCTGTGTGCTCCACGACCCGGAGAGCGGCCCGGCGCGCGCGCGGACAGTGCCGGTGAAGTTTGCTCGCGAGGGCTGGTAGGCGTGGATGGCGATGCGCCCGCCGGAGCCGCCGTTGGAGTTGGACGTGGCTGCTCCGCCGTCGGCCGCGAGGGTGCCGGACCCCGACAGCCGCAAGGCCACCACCAGCAGCGACCCGCCCGCTCCAGCGCCTGCGCCGGCCGCCCCGTTCGCGGTGACGGTGCCGTCAAGGGTCATGACACTCGACTCCGTGGCGTTGCACACCAGCATCACCGCTCCGCCTCCTGCGCTTGCAGATCCGCCCGGCCCAGGCAGCATGGGCCACTCGTAGTCGCCACATGCCTGCCCCGCCGGCCCGCCGCCGTGCAGCCCGCCCTCGCCGCTCCCGCCGCCGAAGCAGCTCGCGTCACGCGTGCCGCTGCCGTAGCCAGCACCGTCCGCTCGGATGCTCGCCCCGGACCCGAGCCACAGCCGGTCCCGCGACTGGATGCGCAGCTGCTCCGTCTGCGGGCCCTGCACCGTCACGCGCGCCTCGTGCAGCGCCTCGAGGGCCTCCACGCCGCCCAGCGTGCTCACCCCCGCACCCAGCGTCAGCGTCGCGTCGTCCAGCAGCCGCAGCGACCCGAACACGTACCGGCCCTGGTCCGACGACGACGCCGCGTCGCGGCCCCGGGACGCGCACGCCGACAGCCGCTGCGAGCAGGCCCAGCCCTCCCAGCCCTCCAGCGCGCTGCTGGACGCCGGGATGCTGCCGCCCCACCCGGCCAGCTCCGCGCCCGCCGCGTCGCCCAGCCACGTGGCCCCGCTCGCCGCGAGGCTGGCGCTCGAGCCCTCCTCCAGCGTCAGCGACCGCACGCCCCGCACCTCGCCCCGCACCGTGAGCACGGCGTCTCGCACCGCCACGTTGGGCGGCAGCACCAGCCAGCCGTGCTCCTCCACCGTGGCCGACGCGCCCGCGAGCTCCATGGAGGAGCGCCGCCAGTCGCCGTTCTCGCGCAGGCTCTGCGCGCCCGGCCGCAGCCCCGTGTGCACCACCGTCACGCCGGCGCGGCTGTGGATGGCCGAGGTGTCGGAGCCCAGGCCCTCCAGCCGCCCCACGACCACGGTGGTGCGGTTGAGCGGCATGGCCACGGGGTCGAAGACGGCGGGCGGGGGCACGGACAGCTGAACGCTGTTGCCCATCCGGAGGTCGTCGATGGCGACGTTGCGGCGCCACGGCGGGAGGACGAGCTGTGTCTGGTAGGTGGTCTGGCGCAGGTCGCCGTTGTCGACCTCGAGCGTGCGGACGCCGCACCTGTGCGTGTTCTCGCCGGCGTCGTTCGCGGCGGAGATGTCGGACACCTGGCCGTCGCACCAGTAGACCGTGCCCGCGGCGGCCTGTGTGCTCCACGACCCGGAGAGCGGCCCGGCGCGCGCGCGGACGGTGCCGGTGAAGTTTGTTCGCGAGGGCTGGTAGGCGTGGATGGCGATGCGCCCGCCGGAGCCGCCGTTGGAGTTGGACGTGGCTGCTCCGCCGTCGGCCGAGAGGGTGCCGGACCCCGACAGCCGCGAGGCCACCACCAGCAGCGACCCGCCCGCTCCAGCGCCTGCGCCGGCCGCCCCGTTCACGGTGACGGTGCCGTCAAGGGTCATGACACTCGACTCCGTGGCGTTGCACACCAGCATCACCGCCCCGCCTCCTGCGCTTGCAGACCCGCCCGCGCCGGCGAGCACGGGCCACTCGTAGTCGCCGCACGCCTGCCCTGCCGGCCCGCCGCCGTGGAAGCCGCCGTTGCGACTTGATGTTGCGAAGCAGCTCGCGTGGCGTGAGTTGCTCGAGTAGCCGCAGCCATCGGCTCGGATGCCGGCGCCTGGCCCAAGGAGAAGTCGGTCTCTGGCGAGCATTTGCATCACAGAGTTCTGCACGGTCAAGCGGGATTCGTGAATGACCTCGAGCTCAGCTGTTCCCAGCGCACGTACACCGGATCCCAGCGTCAGCGTCGCGGACCCGAGAAGTCGCAGCGACGAGAACGAGTATCGCCCCCGTGCCGCGGCGGAATTGACGTCCTCTCCCTTGGACGCACACGCTGACATGCCGGCGTCGCAGACGAAGGCCTCCCAGTTGCCGTCGGATCCTGACCTGTCGTCTATCCACGTGCCTCCCGATGCGGTCATCGTGACTGCAGAACCCGTGTCCAGCGTGAGCGAGCGGCACCCCACGAGCTGGGCGTTGAGCGTGATCGTTGTGCCCGGCCTGACGACCACGTCGGGGGCCACCACGAGGCGGCTGTGCGTGTATGTCAGGAGGTGCCCGACAGTCAGCTCCACAGGGTTCATCAGGGTTTCCCGCGACGACGTCTCCTTGGACCAGGACGGCGTGGTCTCCGTGCTCTCAACCCAGGTCTTGATCGCGCGCCGGCCGACGCTCTGACTGCCTGCCGACACGCCTGCGAAGGTCCAAGTTGTGCCCGCGAACGCGTAGACGGTTGCTGACATTGCGTGGGCTCCTGAAATACGGCCAACCACGACGGATGTGCGGTCGTCTGGCGAGCTCACTGCGTTGAACGTGGACGGAGCAGCGATGGAGAACTGAATTCCAGGAGAGGCCAAGTTCAACTCGTCCAGAACAACAAAACGGCGACCTCCGACCAGGGGAAGATGGGTGCGGTAGCTCGTTGTAGGCCTGCCTCCGTTGGAAATATAAAGCGTCCGGTGCGCGCACCTGTGGGGGTTCGACTCCGGATCTGCTTCGGCTGCGGACAGCTTTCCCTTGCAAAAGAACACGGTGCCAGCCGCATTTTGCTCGCCCCACGGAGTTCCCCACAGGCCTCCGGCTACGGCACCTGCCCCTCCAGTGAACGAGTACTCAGCTGCATGGATGGCGATGCGCCCGCCCGACCCGCCGTTGCTGTTTGCAGTAGACTGGCCATCGACGCCGTCTGCCCCGTATGCGCCGACAAAGCCACTGCCGGAAAGCTTCGAGGCAACAACGAGAATGGAGCCGCCTGCTCCTCCTCCACCGGAGCGGCCGCCGTAGCTGTTGTGCCCGCCCCCGCGCCAGCCATGCGCGGTGAGCTGGCCGTTGACCTCGATGCTGCTGGAGCTGGACTCGTCGCAGAACAAGGCCAGCGCGCCGCCGCCGTTGCCGCCGACCCAGCTGCCCCCGCCACTCGAGCCAGAGCTGCCGGCGAGAGTTGGCCACTCGTAGTCGCCACATGTCTGGCCTGCCGGACCGCCCCCATGAAGGCCGCCGTTGCCGTTGCTCCCTCGGTAGCAAGAGGAGTGCCTCGTGTCGCCGGTGTAGCCTGCCCCATCGACGCCAATGCGCCCGTCGACGCGAATGAGGCGGCCGGCGCGAATCGTCATGGTTTTCACGGAGTGCGACGTGGCCTGGCCTGCAAGGTGCCCCGCAACGTCCAGGTCTTTGGTTACCGTCAGAGTCAAGGGCAGCGGGGCTTCAACGACCACCCCCGCGACGATGCGGAGGCTGTCCACGGCATGGGATCCGCTGCGAAGCGTGCAGGATCGGCTGATGACCACGGCGCTGGACTTGCTCAGAGTCGGGCAGTACTCCGCCCGCGCGCCCAAGAGGGCCACCCCCGCCAGCACGGCGCTGAGCCAGCGGGAAGGAAATCGCGCAGAACGCGGAGTTCGTCCGGGAGGGCGCATTGGCTCCCCCGAAGGAAAGTTGTGGGCTCGTTGCCCAGAGGGTTCTTTTCTTGGCGAAACAGCTGCGAAGCTCTGTAGCTGTGCTTCGATGCGTGGGACTACGCGGGGCGCTGCGATTTTGCTGTCCTGGCGCAATGCGCAGTCGTGTGGGCTCCTCAAGGGGCGATCAAGTGTGTTTGGGATGCGATAACGCTGCGGTTGGTGGACTGCCCTGGACGCTTGGCAGCTGCCTGGTGCTTCCTGCTTGCATCGCCGAGAGAGCCGCACTGCAGACCGCCCCAAAGCCGGGAATGTGACTCGGCGGGCTGGAGCCTTCGAATCGAGGGATCCATGGCCATGCCAACACCTTCGAGGGGCTGGGACCGAGGCGACGCGATTTGCCGGCGGTGTCTTGGGCTGGAAGCGCGCGGGGTTGGAGCAGGCGCCGAGCGCTTGCGACACGCCCCAAAGCATCATGAGTCCGGGCGCCAGCGGTATGATTCGCGTGCTGGGCCTAGGGCGCGCGCAAGGCACGCCGTTCCGCTCGTTGCGTCGGGATGGTTGCTTTGGAGCCCGGCATGAACCCCACTTGGCTCGTGCTCGAAACCCGCTCCCCCAAGGCCGCCGAACTCCAGGAAGCCAGGCCAGTGGAATTTGGCCACGAGACTTTGGCAAGTGCAACTGTAATGAACACGGTAGCCTCGCTGTGCGCGGGCAGGGGCCTGCCCGTGCTGCGATGTCGTCAAGCCCTGACATTCCCAGCAGCGGCTCTGCCGACCGTTGGCAATTGTCGCACACGAAAGCGAACGCTTGGAGAAAGGCGGGTCCGACCAGGGCTAGTCCTCGCGGCCTTGACGCCTGCCTCACACGCTCCGCTGTGGGAAGGCGCTGGTTTCGGCATGGCTCTCTCCGGGCCGGACCGCGAGAGGGCGCGAGCGGCCCTTGCGAACCCGGACATGCGCCAAGCAGTGCTGGCTCAGTGCCAGCAGCTCGGTGTGTCGCCCGACGAGAGCGAGGACGTGCTAGTGCTCGTCGTCGAGAGCCTGCTCGCCGACCCCCTCCCTGGCTGGCAGGAAGAGCGCGATAGCGCGACCGGCAGCGCGTACTGGTACAACATCGAGACCGTGAGACTCAGCGCCGCCAGCTCCCCCCGCCTCCCTCGCTGCCGATGCCATCCGAGAACTCCGCCCCAGAGGCGCAAGAGTGATCTTCCAGACTTCCGCTGGGACTGTGAGCCGGCCAAGGCGGGCGTCCTCAATGCTCGTCTGAGCCTTGCGTGCCGAGCCAAAGGTGCTCGCCGCAAGCTGGGCAGCGTGTTGCTTGTCCCCCCGCCTTTGAGAGTCTTCGCGCCAGTGCGTGCCAGCTCTTTGCCTGCGCAGGGCGAGAGCACCTGGAAGAACCCGGTGGACGAAGCCTACGCAGAGCGCATCCAGCAGCTAAGGGCACGCCAATCTGCAGCAGCATCGGCGGCGGGAGGGGGCGCGGCAGGGTCGGCGCAAGCCGGGGGAAGCGGGGCCAGCGCCTGGACCGATGCTGCTGTGGCCGCCGGCTCAGCAGGTGGTCGTGGCGGAGGTGCCTTTGGCAGCCACGCCAGCAGCGGCGGGACCAGTGGACGCATCCTCACGCCTGCTGAGATGCTTGCGTCGCCGATCCACCGCCCGGCCGTCGAGGACGTCGCCGCGGTGCTTGGAATCGACCCGGTGAGCGACGGGGAGTTTCTCATCATCGCCGCCGAGTGTCTGGCGGCGGGCCAGACCCTTCCGCCGGGGTGGCAAACGGCATTTGACGAGCAGCAACAGCACGACTACTGGTGGAACGATGTCACGGTGAGCCAATCAGCCAGGGTCGCCCTCTCGAGCGCTGGCAACGTTCGTTGCGGCGATTCGGCCTCGAAATGCCGTCCGAACAGTCCCTTTTAGTCGCGATTAGCATGGGCTGCGCCAAGCTCCGTCGGCTGCCGCTTCCGCTGCCGCCAGGCCCTGGCACTTCGCTCGCAATCCGCCAGCCCCTCGTCCCGCCGCTTGGTCGATCGCAGGGCGAGAGCCAGTGGGAGCACCCTGCCTACGGGGGCTTCAGGCGCCGCTTCCAGCAGGACAAGGCTAGAAAGCTAGAGGCTAGAGCCCATATCCAGCGGCAGGCACAGCAGGCACAGCATCACGGTGGGAGGACCGGCTCTGCCGGCAGAGCCGGCGAGGGCCAGGTGGATCATTTTGTCGACCCGGCCAGCGCCGAGCCTGCGCGAGAAGGTCCCCCGGCAGGCGCGGCCTCGAGGGGCTCGCCAGGCGCCAGGGCCCCCGAGGAGGACAGCGATGACGACTCAGCGGCACCACCAGCGGCAGCAGCTACGGCCGGGCCGAGAGCCGGAGGCGACGGTGGGGGTGCAAAGCCGCGTCCCAGTGGGCTGGGCGGCGGCGACGGCGGAACGGTGGTGTCCTCTGTCGGCGCTGGCGGCAGGGGTTCCGCGTCAGCTGCATCGTCGCCAGCGGTGGCCGCCAGCTCTTGGGACGAGGAGGAGGATAGCGACGGGAGAGGCGGCGCCCGTGACCGGGATGACGTTGGCGGCGGCAGGGGCGCCACCGCTGACCGTGACTCCCGTGCTGCAGCCAGAGGCGCAGCCACTGACGCAGGCAGGGCCGTTGACGCTGCGCCGCGAGCAGGCGGCGTCGCCCTGTCGATGGCAGCGGAGGCGGCAGCCCTCGGGGCAGCCAGGCAGGCGAGAGCCAAAGGCGGTGCCGATGCTGATAGCGGCGGCGGCGGCGGCGGCAGCTCCGCGAGCTCCAGTGGGGAGGGCCCGGCCATGACCCGTGCTCGCCGCGGCGGCAGCCTTGGCGCCGACTCGGAGGGGTCCGGCTTGGACACGCGTTCTGACGAGCGATCCACGGACCGGCGCGGAGGCGCTTCAGCTGTCGGCAGAGCCGCTTCAGCTGTCGGCAGAGCCGCTTCTGCTGGACGAGCCGCCAGCGGCCGGGGTGCTGCTTCGCCTGGCGGAGGCGACGCCGATGCTATGCGAAGCAGGTCGGCTGGCAGAGCTCGAGCAGGCGGCTCGGGAATCGCTGGCGGGCCTGCAGGCTGGGTGTTGAGCTTGAGCGACGGTGACGGTGACGGCGACGGCGACGGCGATGCGGGCCTGACTGCGGCAGCGTCCGGCCCGCAAGTGGCCACGGGGTCGCCTGCGCGTGCAGGGGCTGCTGCACCGGGGAGCCAGGCTGGCGGCGTCGCGGATGTTGCGGCCCGGGCTGACGTCGCAGCGATGCGGGAGCGCCTTGACGCTGCGGAGCGGCTCCTTGATCACGAGCGAAACCGCGCCGTTGCGGCGGAGCGACGCGCCGAGGACGAGGCAGGCGAGAGACGCCGCCTTGAGGCGAGGATTGACGAGGCCAGAGCGGCTGCCAGCAGGGCCGCGCGCGAGGCGGAGGAGGCCGCTGCGGGCCGGGTGCGGCGGGCGGAGGAGGCCCTGGCGGAGGAGCGCGCTCGCATCACGGAAGAGGCCGCCAGGGCGGGAGACGCGGATGCTGAGCGACTCGCTCGTGAGAGACGCGTTCAAACCGAGGCGTCGGATGCCAAGGCGGAGGCTGCGCGGCAGAGTGCCGCGTGCCGCTCGCTTGAGCGGGACCTTGCGGAGCTGAGGGCGCGAGCGGACGCGGCCAGCGCAGAGCTGCGGTCGGCCGCGGAGGCGAAGGCCCGCGCCGAGGCGGAGGTTGCCGCGCAGGCGAAGCGGCTCCAAGCCGCGGCGAGCCAGGCAGCGGAGGCACGGGCGGAGACGGCGGCGATGCGGGAGCGAGCCCTCGAGGCGGAGGCGGCGCAGGCCGCGGCGGGGCGGGAGGCGGAGGCCGCGGCGCAGGGGGCAGTTGGCAGGGCGGAGGAGGCGGCGAGGGCGGCGAAGCGGGAGGCGGCGGCGGCGCGGGCGGCGCAGGCGGAGGCTGAGGCCGAGGCCGAGGCCGCGAGGAAGGCTGCGGCGGAGGCCGGGCGCCGGACCGCCCGCGCGGAGGACGAGGCCGAGGAGGCCATTCGCCGCGCTGAGGCGGACGCGCGATCGACCAAGGAGGAGGCGAGGGGCGCCGTGGCGGCGGCCGAGGCCAGGGCGGAGGAGGCCGAGCGGCGTGCGGCGAAGTGGTCGCGGGAGGCGGAGGAGGCGTCCTCGCGCGCCGATGAGGCGGAGGCTCGGCGCCTGCGGGAGGCGGAGGAAGCGCTGAGGCTGCGAGAGGAGGAGGCGTCGCGCCGCGTGCGGGCGGTGAAGGAGGAGGCCGACGCCCGGGTCGCTGGGGCGTTGCGCGACGCGCGGGCTAGCCGGGAGGCAGCGGAGGCGGCTCGGGCAGAGGCGGCTGACAGGGAGGCGAGGGCCGTTGCCGAGGCCCAGGCGGCCAAAGGCAGGGCCGAGGCGGCGGTTTCCGAGGCCCAGCGTCGCGAGCGAGAGGCTGCAGCCGCGAGGGACGCGGCGGCCGGCGCGCAGCGCCGTGCGGAGGCGGAGGCGGAGACGGCACGCGCGGCCGCGGAGCGGGCCGAGGGGGCCCTTGCCACGGAGACGGAGGGGCTCAGGAGGCAGCTGGGGCGGGCGGAGGGTCGCATCGCGGATCTGGTGGCCGAGCTAGAGGCGGCGCGGGAGGAGATCCGATCGCTCCGCGCCGACACGCGGGTGGCAGAGGCGCAGCGCGCGGAAGCGGAGGCGGAGGAGAGAGCGGCGCGGGCAGAGGCTGCCGCTGACGGACTCCGCATGCAGCTGTCTCGGCTGCGCGAGGACCTGGCCGGGCAGAGCCGGGCGCTGGCCAGGGCGCGCGAGGAGGCAGTGGAGCGAGCCAAGGCCGCCGCGGCCGCGGAAACCGCCGGGGCGGTGCGGCGGGCCGAGGAGGAGGCGAGGCGTCTCACGGCAGAGCTGGCAGGCGAGCGACGCTCGCGGGAGCGGGAGGAGGCGCGGCTGCGGCGCGAGGCCGAGGAGGCCAAGGCCGCGGCTGCGACGGCCGAAGAGCGGTCGAGGGACTTGAGAGACGCAATCGCTGGGGTTGCCGGGCATAACGGCTACCGGCACGCTCGCGGAAGCGGTGCCGGGTGGGCCATTGGCCCCGGCCTTGGCGAGCGACACGGCGGCCCGATGCGAATCACCCATGGCGGGTATCCGAACCGGCACCCGGAAAGTCGCTACCAGCACTATAGTGACGAGGGTGAAGGCGACGGCGGCAGCGGCGGCGGTGGCGACGACAACGACTCCGACCGCGACGGCCGCGCGGGCGGCATCGGGCGCGCTGACCCGCGCAGCGGTGCCGAGCCCCCCCTGCCGCCAAGGCACCGGCCCGCCGACCAGCGGCGCGCAATCGCTGGTGAAAGCAAGTCGGCGGGATCTGGGTCCGGCTCTGCCGAAAGCGCGGCGCTCGCAGCTGCCGCAGCCGCTGCCGTGGCCTCGGCGCTCTCGGCATCGGGCCTGGGGGCGGGCGTCCACCGCTTTGGAACCGTTTCAACTGCGCCGCCGGCTCTGCCCGCCGCGTCAGCCAGTAGCGCGGGTGCAGCCGGCTCTGCACCAGAAGTCGAGTACGGCCACAGGCACGGCTTCGCCTCCGGGACTGGGTCCGGCGCGAGCCCGTATGGGCCGCGGGTGGGACCGCTGGGCGGCTTCGGGGTCGAGGAGGCCCAGTCAGTGCTCGGTGCGACGGCGGCGAGGCTGGCAGGGCTGCGCCGGCGGAACCAAACCGACGTGGACAGTATCGTTGCATCGGCTGCGGACAGGTTTCACGCGCTGGGAGCCGAGGCAGCCCGGGCCACGCAGCAGCTGACAGCAGAGGCGGCGCGGTCCGCGGCCGAGGCGGCGAGGGCGCGGAAGTGGGACGGTGGCTCCATTGCGGGCGCCGGGGCTGGGGCCGGGGCTGGCGCTGGCGCTGGCGGCGCGGGCAGAGGGGGCGGGAGCTCGTTCCTGGATGGCCTCACGGGGGGCTCGGCCACGGAGCTCGGGATGACTGCGGCGACGCCTCTGCAGCGCCCCAGCGCGGCTGCCTCCGGGGCGGCTTGGTACAGGCAGGGGTACTCCCAGCAGCGCTATGGGCGCGGGGCAAGCTCCTTGGGACGGGCGACGCTGCGCTGGTGAGCGGACACTGGCGCCGATGCCGCTGTCGGCAGCGAGCGTCGCGGCTTGCGCGAACGAATCGAGTGCGGCGGCTTGCGCGAGCGAATCGAGTGCGGCGGCTTGCGCGAGCGAATCGAGTGCGGCGGCTTGCGCGAGCGAATCGAGTGCGGCGGCTTGCGCGAGCGAATCGAGTGCGGCGGCTTGCGCGAGCGAATCGAGTGCGGCGGCTTGCGCGAGCGAATCGAGTGCGGCGGCTTGCGCGAGCGAATCGAGTGCGGCGGCTTGCGCGAGCGTTGCAATTGGGCAGCTAAACACGAGCAAGCAGTCTCGAACGCTGCAGGCGCGAACGCGCATGCGCAGCTCTGCTGTCGGCGACTGGCCCAAGCCGCGCCTCTGGAGCGACGCCGCGCCCCAGGTCGCCATGAGCTCTTTTCGGCAGGTGGCTGCGCCGCCTCTCGGGCTCGGCCCGTCGTCACCCGAGCGAGATGCGCACCTCCTCCACGCCGTAGGCCTTGGGCGTGACCTGGGTGAGGGTGTGCAGCGGCACACTGAGGCTGGGGCACTGCTGTGGGTCCTTGTCGTGCAGATAGCCGAGAATGACGCGCAGAATGGCCTGGTGCGCGATGATGAGGATCGGGGTGTCGATGCGCTCCAGCTCCAGCATGATGGGCTCGAGCCGCTGGGCGAGGTCCTGGTAGCTCTCGCCCTGCGGGTAACGGTAGCGGTACTTGTCGTTCTTGCGCGCCTCGTACTCCTTGGGCATGTGCTTGGCAATCCACTCGTACGTGCGTCCGTCGCAGATGCCGGCGTCGATCTCGTCGAGGTTGCGCCAGGCGATTGGCCGGTGGAACTTGAGGAACGAGGCCGTCTGCTGAGTGCGCCGCAGCGTGGATGTCCACACCGTGAGCGGCGTGCCGGGCGGGTAGTGCTTGTCCATGTAAGCGCCCAGCCGCCGGGCGTAGGCGACGCCTCTGGAGCTGAGGCTGGAGTCGCCGCCGATGAGCTCGCGCACGTTGAACTCGCTCTCGCCGTGGCGGGTCACCCAGATGGGTTTGGGCGCGATGCGCAGGTTGGAGAGGAAGAAGAGGAGCCGCGCCTTGAGGAATCCCGCCATGCGGTGCGCAACGAGCTTCCTTCCGACGTCAATGAGCTTCACGTACGCGCAGTCCTCGTCGTCCTCCACGGACTGGTACACCGCCACATAGTGGCCGATGCGCCTGAGAAAGTCCTTGACCGCCTCCTGCTCCGTCATGTCCTTGTAGTCAGGGCTCTTGAGCTTAGTCTCGCGCACATTGGCCCGGATCATCTCCTCGTCAGTGCAGATGCTCTCGATGAACACGAGCTGGCAGCGGGACTCAGGGTCCGCGCAGGGGGTGTCGGACGTCGCCGAGGCGTTGGAGCCTGCCCGGGCGCGAGGCCGAACCGCTGCCTGCCCGCCCGCGCCGCCGCCAGCACCCCCGCCGCTAGCTGGCGCCTCGGCGGCGGCAGCGGCGGCCGTCACATCCACCCAGTCCCGCTCAGCGCCCGCGGCAGCCCCGCCGCCGCTGGCCTCCTCTGCGCCGCCATCCGCCCCCTCGCAGCCCGGCTCGGGCGGGTCGCTGAACTCCTCGTCCAGCCGCCTGCGCAGCCACGCCCTCCGCTCGCGCGTGGTATTTGTGGCGTCAAAGATTGCCACGTCAAGCTTGGTGCGCAGACCCAGCACCATGTCGTCCAGAGCCGCCTCCGCCATGGCCTGCCGCTGCGCCATGGCCGCCGCGTTGGCAGGGTCGAAGAAGCCGTGTTCCTGCCCGGCGCCGAGGAGCTTTCGCCTGTAGTTTCCGACGTTGTAAATCTCAGTGCGCATTCCCATCCAGTTCAGGTGCCGGCGCAGCTTGAAAGCGATGCTCGTTTTCCCGCGAGCAGGGAGGCCCACCATGGCGAGAACCAACTTGCCCTCGCGCCTGGACGACGCCTCGGTGCCCGTCTCGCCGGGGCTGGCCTGCCGGGCGCGGGGGGCGCCCCCCGCGCCCGCAGCGCCTGCTGCTGCAGAGGCCGCCTCGCCGTCCGCCACGGCCCCTGCGTCGGGATCGCCACCGGGGGCTTGGCCTAGCTGGACGGGGGGTCCCGCCGTCGTTGCAAGGCCTGTCGCGGACCCATCGCCGCCCCCGGCGGCCGCAGCCTCCCCGGCACCGTCAGCACGGTCCCGCCCGAGCGACGCGCCGTCGGGCGTCGCTGCCGGCGTGGATCTGTCCGTCGCGCCGCCCGCGCTGGCTCTGCCCGTCGCCTCGTCGGCCGACACGAGGCTGTCGCTGGCGTCGTCGCCGAACCCCTCCGTCCGTGCCCGCACTAGGGTGACCGACTCGGCGAGGCGCCTGGAGAGGTCGAAGTTCGGGGACCGTGCACGGCGCCGCCGGCCCCCCCTCCGCTTCGGCTTCAGCCAACCGCCACCGACACCGCCACCGCCACCGCCGCCTCCGACGGGCCCGCCCGGCCCAGACCTGGAACGGTCGCCGGAACCCGACTGTACGGATCCTCGCCGCGGGGGCGAATTCGGCCCACCCAGGCCACCGAGGCCCCCGCTCCCCACGCCGCCGTACACGCTGTCAAACGCAGCAGCCGACGCCACGCTGCGGAGAGCCTTCCCGGCTGCACCCATGACGTCGCTGTGGTGCTCGCTCCCGTGGCCGCCGCCGCCGCCGCGGCCAACAGAGGTCTGCGTGGAGAAGCGCCCCCCGCTCTCACCGCGACCAACGTCGCCGCTGCTGCCGCCGCCGCCGCTGGCAGCAGCTGCCTCTGCTGCCAGCGCCGCCGGCCCCACCAGCGGCCCAGGCTGCGCGGCCACCCCCCCTAGAGGGCCCCCCTCCGACACCCCTGCTGCCCCCTGCGCATCGGGGTCCATCTCCGGCATGTCGAGCTCTGCCAGCGCGTCGTGCAGCCCGCCAGGCAGCGCAAAGGGCTCGGCCTCCCCCCCCGACGCGAAACCGTCCGTCTCGCCGAGGCGCCGCATCTCGGCAGCGCTGCGGCTCCGCTTGATGGCCTGCTGCTGCCTGATGAGGGCGGCGGGGTCGAGCCCGAACTCTGCCTGGGTCATACGCTCATCGGCGGCCTGTGCGGCGCGGAGGGGGTCCACTCTCGGCAGGTGCCGGGCCGCGCTGATGGCTTCCGAGGGCGTGGCCCAGGCCAGGAACGGCTCGGACATGGCCTGCAGGCGCGGCGAGGGCAGGGATGGCTCTGCCGCCGGCGCGGAAGGCGCCTGGGCTCTGCCTGGGCCGCCGGCGGTGCAGGCGATGCTGGCGTGGTCGCCAGAGGCCCCCGCTGCCGAGCCGTCCACGGTCGTCACCACTGCTGTGCCCGTTGTTGTGGCGGTGGCTGCGGCGGCGGGGCCATCTGAGGGAAGCACTTGCACGACGTTGTTGATATTCGAGAAGGCGTCCGCTTCCCACGGCTGCGCTGGATCGTACTTCCACTCGGCGCCGTTGCAGATGAACTTGTAGGCGATCTTGCGCCCGACCTCGATGGTAACGCGGGCAACTGCGCGGGCGGGCGGCAGGTTTGGGGAAGGGGGGAGTCGATGGCACGGCCATGAGAGCGGGCCGGGGCATGGCGTGGAGGCTCCTCCCCTCCGACGACGACAACCGCATCCAACAAAGCGACCTGCTTTGGCACCCGGCCCGAGCATGAAAGAGGCGCTTCTTTGTGGGGTGGAGGGGAATCGCGAGAGCTGGTGCGTGGGGGGTGGCGGTCGCATGGCGGCGTGGCCCGATGGCCGGGCAAGGGGGATCCGCTGCTCAAGCCTCCCCCGCAGAACACCCAGGTTACTGCCCCCCCACCAACAGAAGGGCAAGGCACAACGCATGGGTTTTCACCGGGGCCCCGGCCCCGGCACCCCGAAGCCCCCAGGACGGGCAGGCGGTCGGCTGGCCACAAGACTCGCGCTCATATTTCTTCGCTCACCAAAAACGCCGTCGTCGCGCTTGGTCATCGGCACGCCCTCGTTCCAGCCGCAAAACTCCCCCGTGACGCGCACGCTCTTGGCCACGTGCGGCCACACGAAGTCGACAGGGGCGCAGGTCGACGCCATCGTGGGCGCGCCTGAGAGAATGTGTTTCCAACAGTTGCTGCAACGAATGCTTGCAGGGGTTGAAACATTTGCGCACCGCACCTGATTGTCGCTTTGCCGCGTTGTCGCGCATCAGCCACTGGCTGAGGCCCGCGTGGCAGCTGCGAGCCCGGCGGACTCAGCGCTCCCGCCTTGCCCGCAACCCTCTGCACACGCGAGCGCGACGGCGGCCAGAGGCTCGCCAGCGCGTTGCCAGGCGGTTCACGCTTTGACGAATGTCGCGACCGGCCGCGGGCCTTGAGACGACTGCGGCGAGTGCGGGGTCAAGTCCAACGGCAAGAGGACGCGCAGGGTGCCACTGCTGCTCGCGTAGGCACCGCACCACTCATTCACACGCACCGCTTCCACGAAAGCCCATGGCTCAGCGCAAGCGCGGCCTCGCCGCATGGACCGCGACAATCACGCCCATATTACTGCAGGTGAGTCTGCGAGCGCGCAGTGGCCCGCCGCGCGCTGGCAGCGGCCCTGTCCGTGGCAGGCGCAAGCGATACCCAGTCGCCACCGGTTGCGCTGGCGGCGGAGCCTCCCTGCCGCCCCCGTCGACGGAGCGGGGTCCGGGACGTCGCCCTCACAGGGCCAGGCGCCCTCACGGGCGACGCCTCCTGCACCCGGGGCTGGTGGCCAGCCATCGCCGCACCGGCCCCGCCGCCAACCGACCCCGAGCGGCCGCGACCGCGGGCGGCGGATGACGCCGTCGGCTCGGCAGCGGGTCCTCCGGCACCGGCCCCGGCTCCGGCTCCCACGCGGAGGAGAGTGTCCCTCAGCAGAGCCGCCATGTCGCGGGACTGGCGCGCCCCTGCAGCGTCGCCACGGGCCTCGGCAGCGCGCGTCTCCGCCTCCGCGTTCGCAAGCAGAGCCCGAAGGCTTGCCTCAGAGGGCCCATCGCGCGCACTGGCAGAGCCCGATGTGGCGGCTCTGCCGGTGTCGATGGCACTCACTCCTGAGCCAACGCTCCAACTCCGCGGCTGAAGCGACCGATGGCAGGACTCCCCGCGTCCCCGCGCCACCCCGCCAGCGCCACCCTTCCCCCCCGCGGCAGAGCCGGCTGCGGGACCGGGGCCCATCATCCCGTGCCCAAGACCGAAGAGAGGGCGCCGCTAGGCATGACAACCACGGCCACGATCGTGACCGAGTCGGTGCACACCCTTGCACCGTCGTGCAATGGGACGAACGCGTCCCGGCCCACGCCCCACCACAACGCGGCGACCAAAGCCTTACCCCCTCGCCGCCGACGCTCCCGCGCCGCTGTGGCCGGCCGACAGCGCCTCACGCCACAGCACCAACCCGCCACGACGATCCCAACGCCACTGGCGCACAACCTCCAGAAACCTCTCAACGTCGGTGGTCGGCAGCTCCGACCGCGCCAAAGCATCGGCCAGGTACTCAAGACGGTGACACACAGCAAGCTGCAGCGCGTACTCGCCATGCTGCGGGCAGCACAGCGCACGCGCATCTATCCATCGCCGCCCAGACGACGATCGCGATCCCAAGCCGGGCCGCACCGCCAACCCCTGCACCCCCCTACCCAAACTCTACCCCACGCGCTCACAAGGTCGATCACCGATGGGTCCGCGCCCGCCTTGAGCATGAACAGAGCGATGTCCTCGCTGAAGTCCGCCGCGTGCATGATCAGCGATGCTCCGCTCTGCGAGAACACTCAACGCCTGATCGTCGCAGACAAAGCATGGCCCAACCCGCCCCACCCATAGCCAACAAGCACCGCCCATTCATACATCAAACCGCGCCAGCAGCTCACCCAGTCTCGCGCGGTCACGTCCGCGCCTCGCTCAAGGAGCAGCCGGCCCATATCCTGCCATACCGCGTCCGGGCAATGCACAATGTCGCCCAGCCCTGGAAGGACGCCCTGCGCACGATGGAGCAGCAGTCACGACTTGAGCCCGCCCACCCACATTGATAACGACGACGAGCGGGGCGCTGCCCATGGCGCCGACAGGAGCCCGGCAATCACGCTTACCATGCTGCGCTCTGATATGGGGCAGCCCCGGTCCAGCAGCTCCCGAGCAAGCTCCAAATGACCCCACCACACCGCATTATCCAGCGGTGTCCGGCGGCTCTGCGAGGACCGCGCGCCCACACAAGAGGAGCACATCACAATCGCGGCTGCTCTGCCCAATATCCGCACCCGCTGCCAACAGCCGGCCGAGACTGGCTAGCACACTCCCTCACACCGCGGCGGCGCAGTGTCGGGTCCGCTCCATGCTCCCGGAGCAGCCGCCACGCGAAGCTCGGGTCCTCCATCGCGCACGCGTGAGCCAAAACGTCGCTTCCCGACTGCGGCAGCGAACCGAGACCAATCAAAGGCGTGACTGTTGCTCGGCGGGCGGCGCCCCATAGCACCAAGCACACACACAAACACACACACGAAACATCATGGCTCCCAGACGCGCGGCCTCGCGCGGCGTCAACGTGCACTTGCTGCTCACGATGTTCGGGTCTGCGCCACGCCGAAGCAGCTCCTCCGCGGCCCACACGGCTCCGACCCGAGAAGCAATGACAAGGATGCGCACTTTGCCCTGCGGCCCGCACAAGCGCCAAGCCCACTGGCAGGTCGCACAATGCAATGCATGCGAACGGGCGAGCGTTCCGTGCCGCGATGCACTCTCACCAGTGCCAGCGCGTTGGGGTCCAGCCCCGCGTCCAGCGCCGCCACGAAGCCCTCCCGATCGCCTCGGGTCATGAGCCGGATAGCCTCCGCAGCCATGGGCCCCACCGCGTGTTGTGTGATGCTTCGGCTGCCTGAGCTTTACCATCCAGTTGCAGATAGTTTTTGACAAAGCACTGACCGGGTCGTTTGGCTCCCCCGTAAACGTCACCAATTCGCAGTCCATCGCATTTCAGGCGCGTAGCCGCAAGGGCTGTCGGTTTGAGCGCGGTCCCCGCCAGCTACGAGGGGAAACGTAAAATGCCCTGGCAGAGCCCGTGACCAAATGGTTACAGTTTGCATTTCTCGCGCCCAGATCAAGGCCCCGATCGGTTCTTTTGGTACCCACGGGTGCCCTTTGTAGTGTAGGTGGCGGCATGGCTCGAGCGCACGGCCGGGGCAGCGTCCAACGGATGTGGCGATCCGTTTCCGTGGCGCTCGTCACGGGAAGTTTGAAACAGTGCCCGCCGCTGCGCGTGAGACCCTCCCCTAGGTCCAGCTAGGCAGCGGACATTTGGAGTGGGTATGATTTGCGTGGGATTGCGGTGCCAGCCGGGCCGTCAAGTCTTCGGCTGGCGAGTACCGGCCAGGAACAACAGCACAATATTTCAGCACAAAAACCTTCAACGACATGTCAGAGACGCATTCGTGCGACCACTGCCCGTGCTGACGGGCTTCTGGCTCGTTTACTCGCCCATGCAGTGGGCGGGGGGAGAAGGAGACGGCGAGCTGGCGGCTTGTGGATTTTGCGAGCGCGTCACCGCCGGTGCAGGCGCCCCACCTGGTGAAGGAGGGGTAGGAGCGAGCGCTCCTGACACGGAGGCAGCCTGAAGACCCACGGACACCAGCTGCTTGGCGAGACGGAGCTTGTCCATCGCCAGGCTCGCCGCTGGAGAGTCGAGAAGCAAGTCTCGCTTCAACGCCGCCTTGGTCGGCGTTGCCTGGGAGTTAAGCATCAAATCAATCATTACCAGGGACGTGGATGCCTGCTGGGCCACATCCGTGCCAGAAATCGTCTTCAAAGTGGTTCGAGCCTTCGCGTTGGCCCGCTTGGCCTGCTCCAGCTACCCCCTGGGCGACTTCAGGACATGGTCAGCACGGGCCTGGGCCCCAATCTCATTGAGATGCGCGCCTGTGACGTCGAGCTGTCTCTGGTGCCGCTCGTAGCGCTCGTTGCCTCTCAACAAGGCGACTGTCGTCCGGGCGACTGATTGGCGATTATCTCAGTCTCAAGCCATGCGTTTGGCTCGATTTGGACCGTCGACGTCGTCGGCGAAACCGTAGTTCGTCGCCTCCCGAGTGATGTCCAGCTCCTTCCTCACGTGGCTGGTGAACTCGGGCGTCAAAAAAGACTCATCCGAGATCGACTGCATAGCCCGCTCTACCACCGCATCGGCGATGGCATCGCGGCCATGGCCGCCACGGTGGGCTTCCATGCATTCGGGGATCTTTTAGGGTCGCAGGTGGGCTTTGAGTCGGGCGTGAAGCCCTTGACGAAAGTCCCAGTTCGAACGAAGCCGCCAGCACGCACGGCCGGAGTCGCCGCCGAGACCCAGGCGTGGTACCCTGCATATAGCGTGTCAGAAAGGTGCACTTTCGTCTTGCGAGCGTCCTTGGGTCGAACAAAAATGCCGCTAGTTTTGCCCTCGCCCGAATCGATCTCCAGCTCGGCGAACACTTTGGGGATGGTAACGCCCTTGCGGAGCCCAGTAATGGTCGCAAGGCAAGGCACAGCACCGGTCAGAGTAGCAGCCGCGCCCCCAAAGCGGATTCGCGCGAACTCCTTGCGAAAGACGCCCATCGGCCCGTTGTCCAAAACTTGCCACATGTGCGAGGAGGCACGGCACACCGCATGCCTACGTCCTGAAGATGCTTGATAGACGCAACGTCGGTATGTGCCGCGCGGCCGTCCATCAGCAAGAGTTTGGGCCGTTTCTCCCAGTCCGAGTCTTGAACCTGCTCCCACGCCGTCCAGCAATGCATGGCCTCCCTGAAGATGGACCGAGTCACCCAGCCGTTGCCGGAGGCGAAGAACAGGTGTAGGGTGCCACACGTGTGCATTTGGGAGACGGTAGCCAGACTGGGCACGTGCTTCACCGACATGGCGGCGGCACTGCGCTGCGGCTCAACCGATTTCCGGCGCCTCGTGCCTGTCGAGCTACGCGAGCACCGCGCCGGAGTCGCCCCTGCCACAGCGGCAGACGCTGCTGCTGCTGCCATGGCGGGCGGGGGAGGCGCTCCGTCGCCGTTGTCATCATCAATCGTGTCGTCAGCGGCGCTGGAGTCAGCGTCACAGTCGTCGTCGTCACCGTCGTCGGAATGGTCAGCCGGCTCTTCAATGACCACGGCATGGTCTTAGGCTGTGAGATGAATCTCTGACATCTGTCCAAAGGTGCCCGGGGGACCTGAGGGGCTGCCTGGCGGGGGGTACGGGCGAGTCCGTGCAGGCAGAGAGCACGCGAACGGAGTCCTTCGATGCTCTGCTGATGCCCTCCGCTGCTTCGACCGTCGGTGCCAGCAGTGTCCCAGCGGCCAGTTGCCTGCGTGCGTCGTCCGCGGCCTTGGTGCTCTTGGCAACCCAAATGACGCAGCGGGTGGACTCGCAGTTGATGATCGGAAGCATGGTAATCGACTCCCGCGTGCCGCCCAGCTTGACCTGGTCCATGCGACGACGTGTCTCTGCGAGTGACAAGGACCTCTCGTCCATGCGAATCCACTGCAGGCACTCTTCGTCCAGTTGGTACACATCTCGGCACCTCCCGACTCGAGCAAGCTCAGAACTCAACACCTCAGTGTAGGATTTCGCAGCTGAACACTGCTCCGCGTCGCTGCGCGACCCGACCTTCGCCGTCCTGTGCAAAAGCTGCAAGCGGGAGAACTCCCTACGCCGTGACATGCGCCGCCACAGCCTCTCGCCAAAAGGGTCGGTCGTCTCTTCCTCGGTGTAGCGCCCGACCAGGGCGTCCAGCGCCGGTGGGCCGAGAACCGCTTGACTGGCTGATCGTCTCCTTCCGTCAAGAGCAGCTGCAAGCAGTTGCTGCGCGCGCAGGCGCATGCAGTGCGAATGATGGCCAAGCTGTCCCCGGGCATCACGCTCCGCAGCAGAGTGATGTCGCCGTACAACGACGCCTGCAAGGTAAACACACACACAGAATACACAATTACCATGGGCGGCGTCTCATGGGCAGGTCTGCAAGGCGGGCAGCGAGGGGACTCACCACAACCCACTCGTGGTCCACCGTCGAGTCAGGCCGGTAGGACAGCTCGGCCGCCCGCGCCCGCAGTCCAGGCACGGTCCAGCTCCGTACGTGTCCATATTTCGACCGGATGGTGGACTCGGGAACCCCTGTGGCCTCGCATATGGACGGCCAAGAGAAATGTGCTGAACTTTCGACCAACTTTGCAAGGTATTCCCCGACTTCTTGGACCTTCTTCCTCTCCCACCCAACGCGCTGGGTGGAGGAGGTTCACGCTTTGACGAATGTCGCGACCGGCCGCGGGCCTTGAGACGACTGCGGCGAGTGCGGGGTCAAGTCCAACGGCAAGAGGACGCGCAGGGTGCCACTGCTGCTCGCGTAGGCACCGCACCACTCATTCACACGCACCGCTTCCACGAAAGCCCATGGCTCAGCGCAAGCGCGGCCTCCCCGCATGGACCGCGACAATCACGCCCATATTACTGCAGGTGAGTCTGCGAGCGCGCAGTGGCCCGCCGCGCGCTGGCAGCGGCCCTGTCCGTGGCAGGCGCAAGCGATACCCAGTCGCCACCGGTTGCGCTGGCGGCGGAGCCTCCCTGCCGCCCCCGCCGACGGAGCGGGGTCCGGGACGTCGCCCTCACAGGGCCAGGCGCCCTCACGGGCGACGCCTCCTGCACCCGGGGCTCGTGGCCAGCCATCGCCGCACCGGCCCCGCCGCCAACCGACCCCGAGCGGCCGCGACCGCGGGCGGCGGATGACGCCGTCGGCCCGGCAGCGGGTCCTCCGGCACCGGCTGCTGCACCGGCTCCGGCTCCGGCTGCTGCACCGGCTCCCACGCGGAGGAGAGTGTCCCTCAGCAGAGCCGCCATGTCACGGGACTGGCGCGCCCCTGCAGCGTCGCCATGGGCCTCGGCAGCACGCGTCTCCGCCTCCGCGTTCGCAAGCAGAGCCCGAAGGCTTGCCTCAGAGGGCCCATCGCGCGCACTGGCAGAGCCCGATGTGGCGGCTCTGCCGGTGTCGATGGCACTCACTCCTGAGCCAACGCTCCAACTCCGCGGCTGAAGCGACCGATGGCAGGACTCCCCGCGTCCCCGCACCACCCCGCCAGCGCCGCCCTTCCCCCCCGCGGCAGAGCTGGCAGCGGGACCGTGGCCCATCCCAACGCCGAACGGGCCCGGGGTCGGCGCCGCCGGCCCCCTGGTTGATGGGCCGCTGATGGCCTCGCCGGCTCGCAGCTGACGCTTGCTCAGCGTATGCGGACTGTGCGGCAGAGCCGCATGCGCCGATGGACGTCGACCCGACGCCCGGGCCGAGGGTCCACGCGCGATTGAGGCACCGGCTGCGGCAACATACTGCTTTGAGTCCAGCCGGACAGCCGAGGCATCCTCGCTAGCAAGGCCGCCTGCCGCCGGTGCCTCCGCTGCAGGGGTGGTGACGTCATCCCAGCCAGCATCGCCGTCCAAGCTCAGATCCACACCGACAGGCAGAGCTGGCTTGACCGATTGGGCACTAGCTCTGCCTGCAGAGCCAGGGGCAGAGCTCCGAGCCCAGGCTGGTTCCCGCGAGGTGGCGGGCGGACGGCGGCGGGCCCTGACCCCCGCCACGGCAACGCCAGCACGGCCAGCAGCAACCACAGCAGCGCCGGATGAAGTGGCTCTGCCGGTGGGTACCGACGGCGAAACGCCCCGAGAGCCGGTGCGCTGGCGGGGCTGGTACTGGTGCCGGTGACGATCGGCCGACTGGCCCCTCGAAGCGTGCAGCCCGCCGGCCGTACCGACACGCGCCCCCCCATCCGCGTCCGTGTCGGCCTTGGAGTCCCCATCCGTGTCCGTGTCGTCTGAGCTCAATGGGAATGCCTCAGCAAAGTTCGAGCTCGAAGCCGCCGGCTCACGCGCCGGCTCACGCGCGCCGTAGCGCCCCGCGCGCACTCCACGCGCCGCTCGCTGCTCGTCGGCGGCGGCCTCCAGCTCTGCCGCCTTCCGAACAGCAGCGCTGAGCTCTGCCGACCGACGGCGCACCTCGGTGCGGAGTTCCCGGCACTCCGCGTGCAGGCGGGTTTCCGTTGCGTGAGCTGACGTCAGCGCCTCGTCCAGCTCTACCCGCAGCCTCGCCGCTTCTTCGCGCGCTGCGTCAGCTGACGCCCTTGCTGAAGCCGCGCTCCGGACGGCGGTTTCGCGTGCAAGCTTGGCCTCCTCTGCCTCTTCGCGAGCCCGATGCAGCTCTGCCCGAAGACGCCTCACTTCGGTGCGTGCTGCATCCAACGCACGCGCCGCTGCAGAGCCATCGCCGGCGTAGAGACCCAGCGGATCGTCTCCGAGCGTGGCGATCGACGACCGCCGCGAGGACAGCTGAGAGCCGCCCGCGAAACCGCCGGATTCACGCGCCGGCTTTCCAGCGGCAGCGGCAGCGGCAGCGGCACCGCGGCTAGCATCGCTCGGAGATGCAGGCGAAACCGCAACAGCCGTTGCCGTCGCGGCCAGAGCCTCTTCGAGGCGTCGCTCCGCCCGCGTCGCTCGCCTGAGCGACTCCGCCTCGCGCCTTGCCGCCGCCTCCGCGTCGGCTCGCGCCTCTGCAGCCTCACGCCGGGCAGTGGCCTCGCCCCGACGGGCGGTTTCAGCGCGCGCCCTCGCGTCGGAAAGGGCGAGCCGCTGCTGAAGTGAAGTGACGGCAAACGTTTCGCCGTCAGCAACAGCAACCACGCCAGTGGCGCTCGAGCGCAACGCCTCTGCCGCCGCCTTGGAGGGCGACATCACTTGCCCACCCCCCCCCCCGAGTCTGGCTCTCGCTCCGCCGGCTGCAGTGGCCGGGGTCTCGCCGGCGCCCTCAACTCCGCCTCCCGCCGCCGCCGCCGCCGCCGCCGCCGCCGCCCACCACTGCGCAGCAGGTGATGCAAGTTGCCGAGACCCGGAAGCACCGGGGGGGAACGTTGCCGATGCGCCGGGCGCCGCACGTTCATCCGCAGCTGCATTTGCAGTTGCAGTTGCAGTTGTGACATGGCCACGAAGCAGAGCCGCAATGGCGGCGCCACGATCCGCCGACGCAGCGGCAGCGTCCCGTCCCCCAGCTCCGGTGGCGGCCCCGGCTGCACCGTGGGCCGACGCCGACGCCGACGCCGTCGTCGGGGTCTTGAAGTCGAGCACGACCGTTCCTGTGGAAGGATCCACCGCAAGTGACCGCAGCGAGCGGCGCGGGGTGGACTTGGTTGCTGCACTGCCGGTGCCGGTGCCGGTGCCGGCGCCGGTGGCTCCGGCTGTGGCAGCGACTCTTACGGTCTTGGCTGCCTGCAGCTCGGCCTCAAGTTTCACCGTATCGCGCCTGGCCTCAGCCAGGGCCGCCCGCAGAGTGGCAACCTCTTCGTCTGCTGATGCCCTCGCGATGGACGCCTGACGGGCTCGAGATGCCGCCGAAGCAGCGGAAGCCTCGGCCTCTGCAGTGGCAGCCTCGGCCGCGTCCCGGGCGCGAGACAAGTCTTGGGCACGCGAAACCGCTTCCTGTCTGGCGCGCATCGCCTCCTCCTCACGTTCGCGCGAAACCGCAACAGCAGTCTCCGCCCTGTCAGCCCGGTTCTCCGCCTCCGCCACGGCCTGCCGCGCCTCCGCCACGGCCGCGTCCGCACCTGCTGTGGCGGCGGATCGATCGTCACCCGCCGCCTCCGCCGCCTCGGCCGCCCTCGCCGCCGCCTCCTCCGCTGCGGCCGCCTTGGCCTGCGCCGCCGCCAGCTGGGCGCGAGCCCGGTGAGCGTCAGCCGTCGCCGTTGACAGAGCGACGCGGAGCTGCGACGCCTCCTCCGCTGCCGCCCTGGCATCCGCCTCTGCCTTGGACTTCAGCTCTGCCAGGGCTCTGCCGACAGATCTGGCCTCCATAGCGGCTCTGCCGGCCTCGTCCCTGGCGTCGTCTGCTGCGTCGCGGTGGTGCTCTGCCGACGCGTGGGCCGCTGCGGCCTCGTCCTCCGCCGCTGCGGCTCTGGCCTCGGCCGCCGAAACCGCTGCCTCTGCCGAGACACGTGCCCGCTCCGCCGCGGCAGCGGCCTCCTTGGCCCGGCTGAGCTCTGCAGCGTTGACTTCGAAGTGAGAGCGGCTCTGCTCAACGATGCCCCGCCGGCTCTCGCGCACCTGACGCAACTCCGCCTCCGCCTCATCGGCGCGTCGCTCAGCTCCCGCCCGGAGTCTCTCGGCGCGCGAAACCGCCTCTCTCGCTGCCGCTTCCCTCCCGCGGCAGGCGACGGCGTCGGCCTTGGCGCGAGCGACTTCGGCCTCCGCGGCCACGACACGCCGCTCCGCCTTTGCAGCGTCGGCCCTTGCCTCAGCGGCGTCCTTCACGCTGTCCCCGGACTCCTTCCGGGCGGCGTCAGCTGACGCCAGCGCCCTGTCGCGATCCTCGCGAGCACTTGCCGCAGCGGTTTCGGCGGCTGCGAGGCGCCGCTCCGCATCCTCCGCACGCGAAACCGCGGCTCTGGCCGATCGCAGTGCCTCGGCCTTGGCTTCAGCCGACGCTGCCGCCTGGGCGCGAGCCCGGGCAGCGGCGCCTCGCTCTTCGGCTGCGGCACGAAGTGCCTTCTCGGCCTCTTCCCTGGCAGAACTGGCTCTGCCGGATTCGCGCTCTGCCCTTGCGAGCGACGCTTCGGCTGCGGCCTTGGCCTCGGCCGCTGCGCGCTCTGCCCGCGCTAGCCGGCGGCGAACTGAGAGTGACACTTCGATGATGGCGTCTCCGTGCGCGTCACCGGAGTGACCGCGATGTTGGTCCACGCGAGTGACACCGGCCGAACCAGCAAACGACGTCATCGAGGTGGAGCCGTCAGCTGACGAGGCGATGGACAGATCCAGACCGTGCAAGCGCCCGATGACGTCACGGTGTGCGAAACCGCCCGAGCGAGCGAGCGCCCTGCTGCCATGCGGTTTCGCACCACCGTGGCCTGGTGGGCGCGGGATGGGCGAGGCGAGCATCAGACTCAGGTCACCCAGAGCCGACGCACCGGCTCCAGAGACTCGGCTGTGCTCCGCGCCGCTGACTGCCCCGGAGCTGGCACGCGCCGCTGCGAGCGCAGACTCGACTGCGGCCAGCCGCTCCGCTGTCTCAGCCAACTCCGCCTCCGCCTCCGCGGCGCGACTCTCCGCCGCCTTGGCAGCCGCCTCTGAACGTGCCTGGGCCCTTGAGGCCTCGGCGGAAGCGGCAGCCGCCTCCGACCGAGCCTCGGCCTCGGCCCGCTGCGCACGCGAAACCGCTGCGCCGAGCTCCTGCCTGACCGACGAAACCGCCGCTTCAGCCGCGAGTCGCCCCCTGCGAGCCGCCGCAGCGGCCGCCTCTGCCTCCTCTGCGGCAGAACGACTGGCTGCGGCGGCGGCCCGTGCCGACGCCAGCTCCCGCTGGGCGGAGGCCAGCTCTGCCACCAGCTCTGCCGACCGACCCGCCGCACCGGCACCGGCACCGGCACCGGCAGTGGTTTCACTGCCTTCGCCTTGAGTGGATGCGCTGGCAGAGCCGCGAAGTGCCTCCAGCGCGGCCTCTGCCTCCTTGGCTCTGCGGAGCGACGCTGCGGCCTCTGCTCCCGCCTCTTCGGCGCGAAGTTCCGCCGCTTCGCGGGCCTGGGCTGCTGACGTGGCGAGCTGCCCAACCTCAGTCAGCTGATCCTGGAGGAATGTCAGCTGATCGCGGTACGACGCAACCTTTGCCTTCAGGGATGCCAGCACGGCCGCTCCGCCGGCAGTCGCGGCCTCACCGGTGGCGCTGGTGGCTGCGTCAGTGGCAGGCGCGGGGCCAGACCCCCGCTCCGGCATGGCGGTCTTGATAGATGCCTGCATCTGACTCAGCCGTTGCTGGGACGCGCGCAGACTCTTTCCAAGCGGAGTTTCGGCTGTGACCGCAGCACCATCATTTGCTGCCGTTGCAGTTGCAGTTTCCGCACCATGAGTAGACGCGTCCGCATCGGTGACATCCATCGCCGAGTCTTCGAGGAATGCAACCACCCGGCTCTGCCGGCCACTCTTGGTCTTCTGCGGAGTCGGAGTCAGGTGCATGTCAAACGCACTGCTTGAGAAGTTCAGGTTGAATCCTTCCACCGGCGATGTTGCGCCCGGGTCACTGGACGCCGCACCAGCCGCACCAGAAGCACCAGCAGTTCCAGCAGCCGTGGCCACGCCCGGGCGCGACGTGCCGGTGGCGTCTGCGGCGGCTGCGCCGAGCGATGACTGCGGTCGGGGCTGGGCGGATTCGCTGCCGTCGAATCCGGCCGTCGATCGACGAATGGCCCCTGCGAGGGCGGAAGCCGCCTCCGGGCTCTGGGGCAACGACAGCTCCGATGGTGGTCCATGGCGCGAGCCAGCAACGCCAGTTGCTGTGGAGTCGACTGCAGCGGCATCCGATTCCGATCCAGGCACATCTCTATCTGCAACTGTAACTGCAACTGCGTCTCTCTGTGCGCTGTACGCGAGCGCCGGGGCGGCGCGGTGAAGGGCCATCAGCAGGGCAGAGCTGAGCTCCCGGAACGCTGCCTCCTTGGCCCATGCGGCTCTGCAGGCCTCTTCGGCAGAGCTTGCAGCTGACTTGGCCTCGTCCAAGTCGCGGGCTAGCCGCTCCGCCAACCGGCTCTGCCGGTCACGTGCCTGGTCGGACGTCGCCGCGGCATCCTCTGCAGCCGCTGCACGTTTCGCGGCGTCGTCAGCGCGCGAAACCGCAGATGCGGCCATCTGCTCAGCTGCCTTGGCCCTGTCTTGAGCGGCGGCCAACTCCGCACGCGCCGACTGCAACTTGTCCTCAAGCTCCGCACGAAGAGTGGCAGCTGCGGCCTCCATATCGCTCGCAAGTCCCGCCCTGTCTGCGTCAGCTGACGACATGGCGGCGGCTGCTGACGCCTCGGCGGCAACACGACGCTCCTCCGCCTTCTTGGCGGCGGCCATGGCTGCTTCGGCCTTTTGTTCCGCCGACGAAACCGCGGCGCGGGCGTCTGCCTTGGCACGCAGAACGGCATCGGAGGCGTCTGATTGCGCCGCTGAAACCGCCGCCTCCGCCTCCCGCCGCGCGGCCGCTACAGCCTCCTGGGCCTCCGCCTCTGCATTTGCGATCGACGAACGGGCGCTGGCCTCGGCGCGACGCGCCTCCGCTGCGTCGGCGCGAGCGGATGCGGTTGCGGCCTCTGCCGTCTCCGCGGCCCTGCGGGCGGCGTCGGCGTCGGATTGTGCCGACGACGTCTCGGCCTTGGCGGCTTCGGCGGCACGTTCTGCCGCTTGGAGTTGCTCTGTGAGTGACTCCACCTCCTGCTTCAGCGATGTCACTGCCTGCTCCGCCTCCGCGTCTGCGGCCTGCTTTGCCGAAACTGCTCGCTGGGTTGCAGCGTTGGCGGAGGAAAGTTTCGCCGACAGCTCGGCCACGGCCACCTCCGTGTCCCGCTTGGCGGAAGCGACAGCTGCTTCGGCGTCACGATTCGCCGAAGCCAGTTTCACGGCCAGTCGCCTGAGTTCCGTGCGGGCCTCCGACTCGGCGCGCTGAGCCGTTGCGGCGAGGTCAGACGCCTCCTCGGCTTGGGCACGGGCGGCCTCGGTGGCAGAGCCAGCGGCTGCGGCTGCAGCCTCTGCCCGAGCCGTAGCAGCCCGGGCCGCCGATGCGACGCGCTCCGACGCGCGGAGTTGCTCACTGAGCGACTCCAGCTGGTGCTCAACGGCTCTCTTTCCAGCCTCCGCTTCCGCTGCCCGGGCTTCTGCGTCGGCAGCGGCGCTGGCCGCACCTGCTCTGAGAGACGCTTCGCAGCGGCGGGTGGCTTCGGCGATCGCCGTCTCAGCATCGGCCCGGGCAGACGAAACCGCGGCGTCGGCCTCCCGCCGGGTGGCAGCAGCCTGGCTCTCCGCCTCGGCCAAACGATCCGCCGATGCCGCGAGCTCCGCCTGCTTGGCAGCCATGGCCTCCTCGTGGGACGCCTCCGCCTCGGCCAAACGATCCGCCGACGCCGCGAGCTCCGCCTGCTTGGCAGCCATGGCCTCCTCGTGGGACGCCTTCGCATCGGCCAAACGATCCGCCGACGCCGCGAGCTCCGCCTGCTTGGCAGCCATGGCATCCTCGTGGGACGCCTTCGCCTCGGCCAAACGATCCGCCGACGCCGCGAGCTCCGCCTGCTTGGCAGCCATGGCCTCCTCGTGGGACGCCTTCGCCTCGGCCAAACGATCCGCCGACGCCGCGAGCTCCGCCTGCTTGGCAGCCATGGCCTCCTCGTGGGACGCCTTCGCATCGGCCAAACGATCCGCCGACGCCGCGAGCTCCGCCTGCTTGGCAGCCATGGCCTCCTCGTGGGACGCCTTCGCATCGGCCAAACGATCCGCCGACGCCGCAAGCTCCGCCTGCTTGGCAGCCATGGCCTCCTCGTGGGACGCCTTCGCATCGGCCAAACGATCCGCCGACGCCGCGAGCTCCGCCTGCTTGGCAGCCATGGCCTCCTCGTGGGACGCCTTCGCCTCGGCCAAACGATCCGCCGACGCCGCGAGCTCCGCCTGCTTGGCAGCCATGGCCTCCTCGTGGGACGCCTTCGCCTCGGCCAAACGATCCGCCGACGCCTGTAGCGCCTCTGCAACGCCGCCAGACACTGCTGCTGCCGCGGCCTCCGCGTCGGCGCGAGCGCGCGCAAGCTCAGTGCGGCAGGATTCGAGCTCTGCATGAAGCTCTGCCACTTCCCTCTTCGTCTCCTGCATTTGACGCGCGTGGGCCTCTTCGGCCTCGGCAAAACGTTGTTCCGCGCTGGTGATGGCCAGCCGATGTGCGTCGTCCTTGGCTTTGAGCTCCGCCTCCGCCTCCGCTGCCGCTTCCATCGCAGCTGCGGAGCTGGCGGCCTCGGCCCGCGCCCTGCCCTCGGTTTCGCCGTCCTTCCAGGCGGCGGCGGCCTCGTCCGCGGCCAGCTCCGCCTGCGCCTCTGCGGCGAACTCAGTATGGGCCCGGAGAGCGCACATGAGGGCGTAGAGCCGGTCACTGTAGGCCTTGTAGCCAGCAGCCACACGCAGCACGGCAGCCGTGCTCGCACCAACCCCGGCGCCAGCGCCAGCAGCGGCGCCAGCGCCAGCAGCGGCGCCAGCGCCAGCAGCGGCGCCAGCGCCGGCAGCGGTGGCTCCTGGCGCTGCTCTGCGGGCTGTCGGCGTCACGGCCATTTCGATGTCGTCGACGGCAGAGCTGTCAGCTGATCGCGGAGGAGTGGCTCTGCCACCCTTGGACGTTGGCGCATGGACCGTCATCATGAAGTCACCGGCTCTCGCCGCCCAGGCTCCGGGGGACAGCGCCATCACCTGTCCATCAAGCCACCCAGCGGAGCCGCGCGGCCTGCGGGCGTTGCCTCTGGCAGCGGCAGAGGCATGCCTTGACCGACCGGCGGCGGTTTCGGGAGACGGGCGACCGGCGGAGCCACACTCCACTTCACCATCGGGCGACTGCGCCTTGATGGTGTCCGCGTCGGCACCCGAGTCGTCGAGACCCGTGTCAGCGTCGTGGTGTTGGTCGTGGCCGGGGACGCCGGCGGCCGCCCCAGAGGTCTCCGGGTCTGCCGCACGAATGGCGGCGTCGAGCGCCGCCGGCCCCAGCAGAGCCGCGTCGAGCCCCGCCTCTGCCAGGCCGCGTCTCTCAACGGCGGCAGCGAGCGACTTCAGGCAGAGCACTTCGTCGAGCGACGGGGCGCCAGCATGCATTGCGCCGGCAGAGCCCATGGCGACCACGGCCTGGTCGGCAGAGCCAGCGTTAAGGCTGATCGAGTGAATTGTATCAGCTGCCTCCAAGTCGCCGGCGGCCGCCGCAGCCCGCAAACCGGCTGGCGTATAGAGCGCCTTAGCGGGGGTTGCCAGGCCGCGTCCGAGCCTGAAGGCCTTGCCCGGGGTCATGGCCGGGGCGATGGGCCCGTGACCGCCTGGCGGTGCGGAGATTCTGTCGAAACGCGGAGTTTTTGCCGGGGTGCGGAGCGACGGCGCGCCTGGCGTGAAGAGCGGCATAAACTCCGCAGACGATCGACCATCGACAGCATCCGCTGGGCTGGTGGGCGTGGAGGTCGAGAGCGCGGACAGGCCCCCTCCGATCCTTCCCACCGGTGTGACCTCCGATGACGTCATCGGGGGCGTCGCCTCGGGCACAGTCGGCAGGCCGCTGGCTGGCGCCGTATGCTCGGTAACGGGCGTGGACACCGCCGCGGTCTTGTCGCCGCGCTCGAAGGAGCCGTCGTGATGGTCAGCTGACGCGTCAGCTGATACATCGGAGCTGGTGTCAAGGCCTCGGTCTCCGACGGCGTCGAAGAGAGTGCGGCCCGTTCCGGTAGAGCCAGTGCTTTGCCTGTTGGCTCTGCCACTTCTCCAGGCAGGAGACCTCGTCTTTCCGTCGGCAGAGCCAGCGCCGTCGTGACCGCTCTCTGCGTCCAGGTCAAAGTCGATGTCGGAGTCTGACTCCACCTCCGCCTCCGCCTCCGCATCTGCGGATGCGGAAGCCGGTGCGGATGCGGGCGCGGATGCGGCAGAGGCGGCAGAGGCCCCTGGGGCATCAGCTGCTGAACCGGCGTGGCTTGCAGGCGGGCTGTCACCCGCCAGGCCGCTTGCGGCCCCGTGGAACGTGACGCGCCGCGGGTTCGCCGCCCTCGGCCGACGTCCGCTCAGAGCCAGCGCGGATGACGTCATCGCCGATCCTTCCGTGGACCCTGCTGACGGGGTTGTCGCCTCGACCGACATGGCCGCCGTCGGCGCCGTCTGCCGCGGGTGCGTCGCCGAAGCCGCCGGCGGGGAGTCGAACGCGGCGTCGGAGAGAGCCGGTGACGAGACGAAGGCAGTCCCTAGGAGGGATGGCCTGCCGGTCGAGTCACGGTGGCCCCCGTAGAGGAGCTCTGCCTCGGACGGCGCCTTGCTGCTGCCGTGGCTGCTGTATCCGAAGCCCCGGCTGTCGTCGTGGTAGTGGCTGGTGTCGTGGTCGGGCTTGGTTGCGTGGTCGTTGATCGTTGTGGACGACACGAAGAACGAGGATGGCGAGACCTCGGAGGCCGCGCTGGTGCATGGGGACGGTGGCGAGGAACCGGTGTGGGCGGGAGTCGCAGCAGCTGCGGCAGCTGGGGAGCTGGTGGGGGCGTCAGGCGCGGCAGGCGCGGAAGCGGGTTCTGACGCCTCCTCGCTGACTCCGGCCCCAGAGGCGCCCGCAAGAGGCTGCCTGGACGCGCGAAACGCGTTGAGCTGCGAGATACGCAGGGCGGAGCGGCAGCAGTGGTGGTGGCTGACAAGGAGGCAGCGGCAAACGCGGCGGGCATGCTGAAAGCCAACTTGACCTCAACGACTCCCCCTCCCTCGGGCAGAGTCTTCGGCGGACCGACACCGCGAGCCGCCGGCAGTCGCCATACGGGCACGGACCGGAGAAGGGCGGCCGCGGACCGCCTCGGCTGGGGCAGGCTGGCGCGGAGGAAGGGGGCGGACGCTGCCGGAGCAAGCAACGGCCGGCAGCAGCCTCACCCGCCGTTCGCCGATGGAGCGAAGCTCGGCCCTGGTCGCCCCCGCGGGGACTTGGGCCGCCATCAAGACTAGGTGTCCCTTGAGACTGCGCACTCCCTGGGAAGCCTCGCCTCCGGGCGCAAGGGTGGCGTGCGCGGGTGCGTGTGGCGGGGCCGGGAGGGGCGGGCTCTGCTTGTGCCGCCGTTGGAATCGACTGCGTCCGCCGCCGCGGCCCTGTGCCCCGCTGCGCGGCCCGTCTCGGCAAATTCCGCCGCGGCACTCGTGTGTTTGGGGGCCGCTGCGTCGTTTCTGCGCTGGCGGATTGGGTGTCGGGGTCGTGCGGGCGCCCTCCAGCCTCAGCTGCGGCCGGAGTGAGGCAAGTGTCCGGGGCCGCGGTCGTTCGCAACCGTGCTCGCACACGCATCACAACAGGGCGACAAGAAGCCGCCCATGCGGGGCAGCGATGAAACCAAAAGCTCGCCACTTGAGCAACCGCTGGAGGCGCCGGGGCGGTCGAGGCGGCTGCGCGGCGCACGTGTGGCGTGCCATCAGTGTTTTCCCAGCAGGCCGAGGCGGCAGCATGCCTTGAACTGCTCCGGCAACTCCATCAGCGCCGCCAGCGCGAAGGCTGCGTCGGGGTGGGCCGCCTTGGCCTCCACCTCGTGCCAGAACACGGCCTGGAGGTTGTCAAAGTCGCGCCCGGCCACGCGGTCGTCGAGCGACCGAAGCTGATCCCACGGTCCGTCCCCGACCCCACACACCACCACGGCGAGCGGGAACTTGGACGCCCTTCGCAGCGCTGCCTGCGTCACAGCCTCGTCCGTGACCTGCCCGTCGGTGACGATGATGAGGACGTGGAAGTTGCCCTTGGACCGCCGAACAATTTCCACCGCGCGGTCGATCGCTGGCGCGTAGCTTGTTGGGCCGCTCAGTCGCCAGCCCGGCGCCTCCGCACGGTAGGCTGACAGCACGCCCTCGAGCCCCACACAGTCCTTGCCGTCGCTGCGCAGCGTGCGCACAGAGCAGTCCGTCGTTTCGGCGTCGCCGAACACGAACGCGGGAATCACGCCATCGTCGTCGAACGCGCGCAGCGTCCGCCCGACCGCCCCGAGCACGCGCTCGTATGGGTTGAGGGCCAGCACCGACGGCGGGAAGCCGTCCGGGAACGCCTCGCCGCTCGCAGCGGCCTCTTCCGAGCGCGCGCCCGACGCTGCCTTGGCTCGCCGCCGTGCTGCCTCAACCTCGCGGTTCGACAAGCCCAGCCCCGGCTCGGCCTTGACCGCCCCGCCGGGGGCAAACGTGTGCAGGGGCTTGCCTCCGAACGTCTTGGTGCCGTTCCATTCGTTGCTCTTCGTCGCGTCGATGGCAACGATGAGGTTGCAGCTTTCCAGACCGGCCCGCCGGAGCTCGGCCTGCACCTCCTCCAGGCTCCGGAAGCGGTCGCTGCAGGCGCACGCAGGGGGCGGCAGGGGAGGGAATCGCAGTCTGGAGTGCGGACTGGAATGGAGGGGCGGCTGGGCAGGACACGCCGGGGGCGGGGCATCGCCTGCGAGCCATGGGAATGTCGAACGACCAGAAACTGGGCCACGTTGCGCAAGTCTCACGAGATGGCGACGGCTTTTCCGCGATTCTTCTTCCGGTCCTTCGGATCGCACATGAACACAACGACGGCCACGACCACCACGAAGAGCAGCAGGAACGGAATGTCCTCCGGGTTCAACTTTCCTCCCATCCTTTCACCGCGAGGGAGGTGCTGGAGTGCGCCGCCCCAGGGCTGACCGGGATTGCGAGCAGGCGCGATCGACCAAGCACGCCGGGAGTGGAGCGCCTGGGTGCCGCTGCTCTGCTGCAGCCCCAGGCGCAACCCTGAACCGCCACTGCCGCCCCCCCCCCGCCCTGCAGAGGGCGAAAGCCAGCCGTGGCTTTCCTGGGTCCACGGGGACAGGGGAGGCTTGCTTGCAGCTGGCAGAAACGCGAGACTCCATGGTTGCTGCTGTTTGAGCTGGATCTCAAAACCGCTACATTCCTCCCACACACCCGACACCGCCGCGGGTGGCGCAACGGGGGTTGACACGCCCCGTAACAGCTCCACGGTTGGGGCCCGGCAGCTGAGGCGGGGGCAGCGGCAAACCGTGTAATTTGTTTTTTAATTGCCCGCATTGCGCCGACGCGCTCGGGTGCTGTGAGATTTCGTTTCGCTTGCAGCTCAGAGTGAATCGGCGTTCGTGTTCGCTCCGTAAACGAGTGGGTGGGCCTTCCGGGGCAGGACGCGTCTCCGTTGCGAATGATCAACCGCTTCGGCATCGCGGCCACGCCTCACCGCCTGCTTGCGATCAGGTACCCCACTGCAGCGAGCATTTCGTCTCGCTCCTCGATGGACTCCATCAGCATCTCCAGCGCATCGCCCGACTCGGACTGCACCACCACGTGCAGCTCTGCTCGAGACTTGTCTCCGTGGGCAACCAGCGTGGGGGTCAGCAGCCCGTAGCCCACCCGCTTGATGTCCCGAACCTTCATGGAGCTGTCGGATCTGGGCTCACGGTGGCCAGCGCCCAGCTTGCCCCACGCAAGGACGTCGACCGCCGGCGACCGGTGAAGCCACACCATCCGCTTCGCCGTGCGCTTCCCGAACCAGCCCGCCTTACCGTTGTACCAGACCACGATCAGGCCGCGCTGCAGCGTTCCCAGCGCCGCCACGGGGTCCACCCGCCGCGGAGAGGGGAGCATGCTCTCCGACAGGCCCTCCAGCGGGGGCGCGCCGGCCGGGGGCTCGGGGTGGGAGCTGGTACTGCGGAGGTGGGCGGGTGACGGACCGGCCACGCCGCGGCCTCCGCCGCCGCCGGCCACGCCGCTGCCCCCACGGATACCGCCGCCTCCGCCACGGTTCCCGCCGGCTGCCGCCGCCGCCGCCGCCGCCGCCGCTGCCTCCGCTCCTGCCATGTCCGTTGCCGTCGATCGACCAGTGTTTATCGCAGAGCTCCTGGCAGAGCCACGCGGCGTGCGCTTGTCCGTTGAAAAGCTCTCTCGCTCCTCCCGAGAGGGCTTCTCCTCGAGACTGTCGAGCACCTCGGGCACTCCCGCGCGTCGCAGCCGCCGGAGCGACGACGACCGGCGAATCAGCCGCCGACGTCGAGACGGGCCGTCGCTCCCGCCCTGGGGTGACCCGCTGCCGTCCCCGGCGGCATAACTTCCGCCCGGCGAAACCCCCCTTGCGGACGGCGAAACCGCCGACGACGTCGGCGACCCTACCATTGAGCGACGCGAGCGACGCCTCTGCTTCCGCGTCTGCTTGCTGGCGGCGCCGAGGGCAGCGACCGCCACCACCCACCGCGACAGGACAGCCTCCGTGGCCCGAAACGCCTCGTCCGCGGTGGCGCCGCCGTCGCTGAAGCGGGGGGTTTCGGCGGCGAACTTGTCCAGGTCTTTTGTGCGGACGAGGTTGGACACTTTCCGAAGGCTGCTGCTGTCGACGTCAGCGGGGTTGACTTGGGCTGCGAGTTCGGGAAAGGCCACGTCTCTCAGCATGTTCTGGGCGTTTCCCCACGTCGGCTTCTGACCCATGAGCAGGCACAGGGCCCCCGCAATGACCGCCATCTGAGGGGAGATGCTGGACGCAAAGCTGAGCCCGGTGAAATTATCCGCCGGAACGGAAGCCAGCTCATCCAACGCCGCATCTAGCTCCGCACGGGCGTTCAGCTCCGCGGCCTTGGCCCTGGCAAGCGCCACCAGCGCCTCCTCGTCGGGAGGCGCAGCGACCCCGTCGGCAGAGCCGTCAGGAAGACCGCCGGCGCCTCCGCCAGACGACAGCGACGAGAACTGGCTCCGGTGTCCGGCGCCAGCAGCTGCAGCCATCGTGGCGTCCGCGCGGGTGACGATGGCGGAGGGGGCGGGCGTTCTCGGACTGGCGTCGTCAGACCTGAACCCGCCCGGGGCGGAGCCGTCAGCGCTCGACACCGCTGCGGAGGGGGTCGGCCTCGCGTGTGCGTCAGCCGGCGCACGCTGCGCCGAGCCGGGTCGGAACCCGGTCATCTCGGCATCACGATGGCGTCCGAAACCGGCGCCACCCCCGCCGGGCTCCGCCCCCGCAGCAGGCACCGGTTTCGTGTCCCGGCTGGAAGGAGCGTCCGTGCCGCCCGCAGCAGTCGAAGAGCTGTCAGAGGCCAGGCCCTCGCCCTGCCCGCGATCAGCTGACGTGTGCCGCATGCCAGCTGATCGACGATCGCGGTCCGTCGCTGCCGGATCCGCATCCGCGGCAGAGCTTCCGGCAGATTGGCCTCGTGCGTCGACGTCGCCCTGAGGCGGCACCCTTCCGGAACTTTCCCGGAAAGGTACCAGGCCGCCAATCGCACCACCGCGCTGCTCATCAACCTGCCCGGCGAGATCGGCAGGCGAAACCGAGCGACCTCGGCGGCCGCCCGCGACGGGCGACGAGCCAAGGATGTCTGACGGAGCGGCCGGCTGGGGTGACATGAGGGCGCCCACCTCCTCGCCCTGGCTGAAACCGCGCGAGTGACCCGACCTGTGGTCGCTGCCCGAAGGCTGCGACTGGCCGGAGACCGTGCGATGACCCGCCATGGCGCCTTCGCGGGAGGCACTGTACGCTGTTTGGTCACTGGACCGGTTCCCTGTGCCGAACGAGCCGCTGACGTCACTTGCGGAGTGCTGAGCCTCGTCTGCAACTGCAACCGAGCCGGTGCCTGCGCTGCTCGACTTGGGAAACGGTGCCATCGCGGACGATGACATGTGACCGCCAGGTGACCGGCCACTGAGGCCCGGTTGATCGGCCGAGGTGATGATCACAGGCCGTCTCGCCGCTGCGGCCGCAAGCTGAACCGGCGACATACCAGCACTGCCGCCGCCGCTGCCGCCGCTGCCGCCAACGCTGCCGCCGCCGCTGCCGCCGCTACCGCCGCCGCTGCCGCGGCTGCTTGGCCCCTGTTGCGCGTGGTGCGAAGGCGGCGGGGGCGTTGGCTTGGCCCTGTGGGGCGGCGGGGGCGGCGGGACCGATGTTGGTCCTGACGACCCGGCAGAGCCACTTCGCCTGAGGTCCGGTTGTCCCCCCTGCGTTCGGACGGCGGGGCCCGTCGGGGTCACGCTCGACTGACTCGGGCCTGACGCGAACTCGATTCCCTCGGCCGCGTGCCTAGCCTCTTCGGCCAAACGTTCGGCCGCCATCGCGCGCTGGCTCGCCTCCGCCGCAGATCGCTCCGCCGTTTGGGCGCGGTTTCGCAGCTCTGAAAGCTCCGCACGTGCGTCCCTCAGCTTCGACTGCAAGTCGTCAACCTCCGCTGCACGGCGTGCCTGTTCCGATGCGGCCGTCGCGACGGACGCCTGCTCAGTGCGGAGTTTCTCTTTCAGTGACTCCAACTCCAGCTCTGCACTCCGAAGCGCGGCATCGGCGTCGTGGGACCTGCCGTCCGAGCGACGCTTGAGCGACTCCTGTGCCTCCTGCACCGACTCCAGCAACGCCTCCACGCGTGACTCCGCCTCCGCAGTGGCTCTGCGCAGCCCAATCGCCGAAACCGCCGTGGCAGGTCGGCCTTGATCCGGTTCAGCGGCTTCGCCTCCTGACCGTTCCGATGTGCCGCTTCCGGCCCCGCCCTCCAAGCTGGCCCCGGCACCAGCCCCCCCCGCTGCAGCAGAGGCAGCGGCTGCCGACCCGCGGCCCCCGGCCACTTCCGGCGCCGGACCCCCGATGGGGTGCAGCTTGGCGGTTTCGCGCAGCTTGCTGGTGGCGGCCTCAACGTCGTGGGCCAGCCGCCACAGCGCCGCCACGGACGACGACATCGCTCGCGAGGCCGCCTCTGCCGCCGACGTCGCCTGGGCCTCCGCAACCACGGCCGTTTCCGCACGGGCCTCGGCAGCCTCTGCACGCGAAACCGCTGATTGGGCCTCTGCCCGGGCCCGCTCGGCGGCGGATCTTGCCTTCGCCGCCTCTGCCCGGGCCGATGACGTCTCTCTCGCCTGGGCCTCCGCGCTGAGAGACGCAGTCTCGCTCCCGCCCTGCAACAGCTCGGCAACACGACGCGACTCGGCTGCATCGGCACGAGAGGAGCTTGCCTCCGCACGCGAAACCGCTGCATCTCGCATGGCAACGGCCAGCTGACGCTCGGCTCTGCCAAGCGCTCGACGAAGTCTGGAAGCCTCTGCCCAAGCGACAGCAGCATCGCTCCCGTCATGATGGTCGATGACGTCACGGCCATCGTGACGGTCAGACTGCGCGGCCCCAGCACCAGCACCAGCATCTTCTGCGCCTGCACCTGCGCCGCCGGCAGCTGACCCAGCGCCGCCAGCAGCAACTGCGGCTCTTCGTTCCGCCGCCGCCGCAACCACTCTTGCCGTGCTGGCTTCCCGCCGCGCTTCCCGCAGCGCCAGTCGTTGCCCCGCCGCCAGTGCCTCCAGCGCGCGCCGATCAACGCTTGCGAAACCGCTTGAAGTGGATCCGTCGTCGTGGCCCGCTTCCAGTGACGCTCCGCGTTCGCCATCACCTCCCAGTCTCGCGCCTGTCATCGCCGACGCTTCGGCATCGAGCGACGCGAGCGCGCTCAGCGCAAGCTGCAACCCTGCCACCTCCTCCGCGAGCTCTGCCGCCCTGGCCTCTGCGTCGGCTCTGCCTGCTTCCACGGCTCTGCGCAGATCCTTCTGCTCCGCCACTGCGGTTTCGGCGTCCGCGCGCCTTGCCGAGACGGCCGCAGCTTCCGCCTCCTGAGCCCGGAGCAGCTCCGCGCGCGCGCCCGTCAACGCAGCTTCGGCATCTCTGGCTCTGCCGGCAGCTCGCTCTGCCCTTGACTCTGCCGCGTCCACTTCTTCGCGAAGTGATGCCTCGGCTCGGGCTCTGCTCGCACGCTCCTCCTCCAGCTCGTCGCGAAGTGAGCGGGCCTGCGATGCGGCGCGCCGCTCAGCTGACTCTGCCGCCTCGAGCCGCTGACGCACCTGGTAGTGGAGGGGTCCCGCAGCCGCCGCCGCCGCCGCCGCCGCTGCTGCTGTCTGCGCAGCTGCCGAGGGGGCGCCGGACGCTAGGGACACCTCGGCTCTGCCAGCGTCGCTCGTCTGGTCGCCCGGTGGCGAAACCGCGAATCCAACGGACAAGTCGGTGCCAGTGGAAGGAACACCAAGCTGTGACTGCATCCCCGTGGCCGCCGCAACGTGCCTGCCTCCGGTCAGACCCCGCGTCATGGCTGCGAGCTCTGCCAGCTCTGCCCGGGCGTCGTCCCGCTCTGCAGCAACCCTGGCGAGCGATTGACGAAGCGCCTCCATGCGCGCGGCTGAGCGTTCCGCCGACGCGGCTTCCCTGGCCTCCGCCTCCTCCTCGGCGCGAAACCGCGCAGCTCTCTCTCGCTCCAGCTTCCCTGCGGTTTCGGCGGCGAGTCGCTCCGCTGCCCGGGCCTCAAGCGACGCAGCCTCCGCCCCGCGGGCCCGGGCCCTCTCGAGCTGCTGCCCGAACCCTTCCTCCAGTGACCTGCACCGGCTCACTGCCGACGTCGCTGCCCGACGCGCCCTGTCGCACTCCTCCTGCCAGCGACGAGCCTCCGCCTGCGACGAAAGCAGAGCCGAGCGAAGTGAGTCCTCGCGGCGCGAAACCGCGAGCATCCGCTCCTGCGTCAGCGTGTTGCTCTCCTCAGCCGCCGCCGCCCTGGCCGTGGCGCGCGACGCCTCCTCGTTGCTGCAGCCGGCGGATCGTTCCGCCGACGCGACGCGCGCCCGGAGCTCCTCTGCCAGGGACTGCGCGGCTGTTGCCACGGCGGTTACACGCTTCGCCTCCCGCTTGAGGTGGCTGTACCGCTGAGACTGCGTGGCCGCCGCCGCAGCCGCCGCCGCAACCGCCGACTCCGCAGCTGCCACTCTTGCCTCCGACGCCGCCAGCGCCTCTTCGGCCTGCCGCCGTCGCAGCCGCTGGCGCTTGGACTCCTCCACCGCGCGAGTGTAGTGCCGTTGCATCGCCGTCAGGACACTCAGGGCGGTAGAGCCGGCGGATCCGGTGCGTCCAACGGCTCTCTCGCGCTTGGATGGACCATCATTCCAGCGGCGGGGTCCCCTGGCCCCGGTGGCTTCACTTCCGGAGTCGCTGGATCCTCGGGTGCTCGCACCGGCGGCAGGGCTTCCGGCCGAACTTTTGCCCGAGCGGCCGCGATGTCCGCCCAGCGACCCCGAGGGCCCCCGCAGTCCCCGTCGGGGCCTCTCGTCGCCTTGCTCCGGGTCCCTCAGCGCGAGTTGCTGCCCCGGCAGCGGGCTGGTGGCTCCGGTGCGCTGATGCCTCCGCGATCTGCTGCCGACTGGTCCGTGACCCGGTCGGGGTCCGCTGCGCAGCGGCTTGGCGCGGGCGGGTTCGTGGGCAGGTGCACCGGCTCTGCTCGCCTCAATCATTGCCAGGACGTCGGCGGGTAGAGCCGCCATGCCGGTTGAAGACGTGTCTCGACTGCTGCGTGCGCTGAGAGGCCCGCCAGCGCTGTCGCCGCCGTCGTCAACACTGCCGTCGGCGCTGCTGAAAGAGTCGCTTGCGGCGTCTCTCGAGGCGGCGTCTCTCGTGGCGGCGTCTCTCGAGGCGGGATTGGGGCGCCGCTGCGGCGAACGGCGAGAGTCGCTCAGCCTCCCGCCGCCACCCGACTGCGTCGGCCGCTTTGCCGGCAGAGCTCTGCCGTCACTGTAGGGCACGGGCAACGGCGCTCCGCCGTCCCTGCGTCGCTCCGTGTCCCTTCGTGCGGTTTCGCTGCCAGACTTGGCCTCTACCGTTGCCATGGCAGAGGCCAGGACCTGGAGCGAGTGATCGTCCACGTCGTCGTCGGCGTCGTCGCTGCTGACGTCATCCGAAGCATGCCGCGAGCCGGCGGGCTGCTCGCCTAGAGCCGCGGTCGTGGGGCCTTGGCCCCTCGTTGACAGGCGCTGCTGCTGCTGCTGCTGCTGCTGCTGCTGCAGCATTGCCCGTCGCGCAAGCGCCTGGCCGAGCGAGCCGTCGGGCAGTGGGGGGTGCCCCTGGCGACCCGCTCGGCCGCCGAAGGCGCCATGGTGCGGAACCGGCTCAGCCGCTGCGCCGGAGCGTGTGGCCGATGCCGTCGCCTCGGTGCCCCCAAGGGCATCGCCCAGCGCTTCCATCGACTCATCAGCACCGAGAGTGAGACCCGCTCCCGTCAGGTCGTGGTAAGGCGATGACGCGGGGGGGAATCGGCCGCGAGAGGCCGGCTCCCGTTCGGGATGCGGCTTGGTCGGCGAGGGGTGCATCGGCTCTGCAAGCAAGCCGCCCGCGGGCGCCCAGCCCGCCATGGGGCCTTGCCCGAGCCTTGAGCGGTGCCTCTGGCCAGCTGGCCTTATGCCTGAGGCGTCGACCGGTTGAGCGGGGCTCACGGCCTCCACCGTGGACGCGGATCGATCGTGCCGCGCGGGGCTGGCAGCCGCGGGCGCGGCTGCTGGCGGGCTGTTGCCGTCGCTCGCATCGGCGCCCACCTCGACTCCGCCGCTCGCGTCCTCGTCGAACTCGTCGTAGTCGTCTTTGCCGTCCCCCGCCCCGCCCCACGCGAAGAGCGAGCCGCCGCCGCCGCGGCCGGCGCCGGGCTCGGAGCCAATTCCGGCAAACTCGTCGTCCCAGCCGACCGCCATTTGCGCCGGCAGCTCCTCAGCCGACGGACTGCCGACTCAAGCCACAGGCGCGCCCCGGTCACCCGATGTGCGATGCAAAAGTGGGGTCTTGTATCTGTGCCCGAGGGCGGACAGCAGCAGGCGGGCGGACAGCAGCAGGCGGTGCTCCTGGTCGTTCCCGCCGGTTGACGCGCAGTCCCTCACGGTTATTTGCCACTGCGAATATTGGCTGGAAACGAACTGAGCGACCGCCTTGCCGCCTCTGGTGGGTTGCCCGGTCGCTGGACGCGCCCCGCGGCAGTTGGCCGGCTCTCAACGGCAGGCGGTACCACAGCGATGTGGCCTCTGCGGTGCCTGCCACTGGCGTGGCACCCGGCGCTTGCAGCGCAACAACGGTCGCCGCAGACACGACTGGCACGTCCGGTGGGCCCCGCAAGGGCGCCGCCCCAGTTCGCCACATCCGCCGCGGCGCTGGGATGCAACCCAGTGGCCAATGTCCGCATGACCGCTGCGGCACTGTCTCGCCGTTCGCCAACTGGCAGCTCCACGCCGATGCTCCGACAGGTTGTCCTGGAGTTCTCGATCGCCAAGCCTCTGCTCGCTGCCGCTTTGCCTCCCAAGGCTGGCTGCAAGAAGCATTTTTCAAGCGACTTGCACGCTTCAGTTGTTTGCGGCAGTGCAGGGACGGATGGGGCAGCGGGATACCTCGGAACTTGCAGCGCACAGCAAGAGTGGCCGCTCGCCCACAAAATACAATAGGCTTGGTTGCAGGCGCCGAGCAACCATCTACGCTCGCACGCAGAGTGCAATCGGCGCAACAACACGTCAGGCGGTTCCCGTGGTCGACAACAAAGCCAGCGGGCTCGGCGCTCTGCCTTTTGACTCGGCATCGGACGCTGCTGCTGCCCGGCGGTTCCGGCCCCACTCCCGCTCTGCCCACCGCCGAACCTGCGCGACGGTAGGCGGGCCGCCTTCGCCAAAGGGCTGCGGGTGCTCGTCACCGGCCAGGACCTGGCCAGCTCGAAGGGCATACGCAGCAGCGGCCTCAGATGCCCGCCGGCCGGCGCCTGGTTGCAGAAGCCGGCTGTACACGGCAACGCCGCGGGGGTCAGACCCCGAGGGAAAGAGCCTGCGGAAGCCCCCGCGTCGTTTGTACTCGAGCTCGCTCACGCGCGAGGCGCGTCGCTCTGCGATCGATAGGTCGCTTAGCAGGGTCCGTCGCTCGCTAGACGACAGCTTCGCGCTGTCGTCTGGGTCGAACCCGGGCACCGCTGGGGCGGCCGCAACTCTTGCTCCTGCAGCGGCCAAATGCCCCCGAGACGTCGAAGCAGTCCCGGCCGAGTCCATTGCCCGTTCTGCGCGGGCAGCTGGAGCGCATGCAGCGTGGGCAGCTGAGCCGGCCAGCGGTTTCCGATGACACGGCGATAGCCCATCCCCGCTGGGCGAACGTGGACTGCAGGGTGCACCCTTCGCTGCGGACGGTGTCGGTGCAGCCGGCGACCCGCGCTTGGCCGGGCCGCTTGCAGGTCCGGCAACGGCTCTCAAGCTCGTTGCCGGAACGCAAGCCAGATTCAGAGCGTCGCAAACGACGTTGGTCTTGACAGACGCGTCCAGAGGCGCCGCTGCAGCCATGGACGGTGACAAGTTCGCTTCCAGCAGCCACGGTTTGAGCGTGTCATCCACCAGCAGGTCCAGTCCAAGCAGCTGAAACTGCTGCCCCCCCTCCTTGGCCAGAAAAGCCTCTTCCGACGGTGTCAGCCCGTCGCCAGAAGTGGCTCGCGCCGCCTCGGCGGAGGCCACCGCAGGAAGGGTGGTTGTGTCGGGCGCTGCCGCGCCAGCCGGGGCGTGCGGGTTCGCAAAGGTGACGCGCTCCGGAACCGTCACGGGGCTTGCCAGCGATGTCAGGGGTTCCGGCCGCGCCCGAGCGACGAGGCTCTCGGAGGCAGCAGCGGTCCCGCTTGCAGGCTCCGAGCTCGCCGCTCGCGGTGCGGCTCCACCGCAGACGGCTGCCCTCCCCTCCGCTCCGCGCTCCCTCGCAGACCAGCCAGCAGCAGAGCCAGCGTCCGTCGGCGCCAAGCCGGTGCCCGCCTCATCAGAAGGGGCGTCCCCCCCTGCGAGGCGGGCCTCGGCTGACCCGCCAGCCCTGGTTGAGTGGCGTGGGTCGCAGGCTGGCGCGGCGGTGACCCGCTCGCGATGCGCCCGGGACGTCGCCGACAGCCCCGCCACGTTCGCTCGGCGGCAGCCCTTGGTGGAGGCAGCATGGCCCCGGCTCTGCATCGGCGTGGCTGCGCGCCGTCTCATCTGGCTGGGCAGGCGGGCGGGTTCGGCGAAGGGCGACTCCGAGGGGACCCTTGAAGTGGCTGCGCGTCGGCGCCTGCCCCGGCTTGAGGCTCTGCCGCTGCTGCCGCTGCCAGCGCGCGCGCTGCCGCCAGTGGCCCGGGAGCCACCCCCCTCAGCAGCGGCGGCTTGCGCTCCTCCCGACGCGGCCATCACTGACTCGTGGGCCGCCAGGACCGTCCTGACGATGACGTCATCCAAGGCCTCCCAGAGACGCGCCACCCCCGATGGCCCGACCCTCGGGTCGAGCTCCAAGCGCCGCCGCAGCGCGGTCAGCCCCCACTTGAAACCGCTGGCATCCTCCTCGTCGGCGCCCTCCACAAAGTCGCTCGCGAACTTGTTCAGGCTGTAGTTGGTCAGGTGCGCCAGGCGATCGGCCAAGGCACGCGGGGAGACGCTGTACGGGCGGGTGGCGAAGCGTGCCAATCCTTGCCGGTGGACGTAGATTCGTGGGGGGTTGAACGACGTCACGAGCACATACAGCCGAAGGTCGAACTTCAGCCCGTCGAGCAGCAGCGGACGATCGACGTAGCGCGAAACCGTGAAGGAGGTCGGCGGGCCAGCCCCCGACGCAGCCGCCTGTCGCACGTATTCGGCCAGCTCTGCGGGCAGCAAGGCCGACAGCGGCGCAGCGGACGGGCCCAGCACGCCAGCGCCGGCAGAGCCGGAGAGCAGCCTGACAGAGCCGCGCGTCCCGAAGGAGTGTTGGCGCTGCCTGCCGGAGGGACCCAGCGGGCCGGCGGTGGCGCACCGGTCGTCCGGTTCGGGGCAGCGCGTTGGGCGTCTGGGCGCGCCGCCCGCTGCTGCCGAGGGTCGGAGAGACGTTGTCGCCGTCGGCGCAGCCGTGGTCGACGTGGACGATTGGCCGGGGCCGTTGGGTGTCTCAGAGGCCCGTCGCCCAGCCGCCGCCCCCGCCGCCTCTGCCGATGTGCGCCGGTGTTCGGGCGATGCTGCGGCACCGACCGGCCCCGGAGAGACGGCTCCAGCAGTGGCTCCAGCAGCGGCCCGGGCAGCGGCTCCAGCAGCGGGTCCAGCAGCGGGTCCGGCAGCGGGACCGGCAGCGGGTCCAGCAGCGGCTGCTTCAACGGCTCCATCAACGGCTCTTCCTGTCCGTCGGGCCCCGGCCGCATCGGACTGCAACGCGGAGCCAGAGGAGGGGCCCGCGGCCTGCTCAAGCTCACTGTCCGCCGCCGCCGCTGCGGGTGCCCCCTGCGCCCGCCGGTGCCCAGCCCAGAGCGCCCCCGAGGCTGCCTGAGCTTCGGGGCCGGTAGAGCCCACATCCGCGGCGGAGCTTCTTCCCGCCGTGGGACTCGCCGCTCCGGCGGCGCGCCTGGGGGATGCGTGGCGGGTGCGGTGGCGGGAGCGGGCGCGGCGGAGCTGGGCCGGGTCAGGCCCTGTAGCGGCCTCCGCGGCCGCAGCGCGCCTGCCTTGCAGGGGCCTCCCGTCGCCACCGTAGCGGCACACGTGAATGCCGCGGCCCTGAGCCGCGGCCGAAGGCTTGACGATCCACAGCTGGCCCGGCGAGTGGCTGCACGCTTCCTGAAACGGCACGGACTCGGCCGGCAAGATGAAGGTCAGCGGAAGGAACGACGGAAGGATCGGGGCCCCGCGGGCCCCTCGCATTGACGAAACCGCTCTGGCGAGCGCGTCCTTGCGAGTGATGCTCCCAGTGCCCTGAAAGTGACTCACGCGAGAGACACTTGATGGAGCGACTCCGCGCTCCCGCTGGCGCCTCCGTGACCGGTGTGACGACGGCAAACGGCGGGGTTCAGCACCCCTGAGCGGATCCGCCGCAAGCCTTCCGCTTGCAGCGGCTGGAGGTGAAAGGCGCCCGGATTGCGGGCAGCTGGTCGCTGCAGCGAGCTCCCCGACAGCTTCGCCACCACGGCGCATCCTCGGCGAACCGGCTCTCTCCCGCGAAACCGCCACCCTGGTCGACGGCGCGCCGAGGGCCCTGGAGGCCCCAGCCGCGGACTCCACGATTGGTCGTCCGAGCCGGGGAGGAGTTGATGTCCACATGATGGCGCAGTCCGCAGCTCCCCGTGGGAGGTGCCGACTTCCGGCTGCGCTCCCCCAAGGAACCAGCCCTGCGCCCTCCAGGCAGCAGCGGACGAGGGGCGCGCACGGGCCCTGAACGGCGTACGCGCCGGGGCAGCGCGTCATCTGAAGGCTGGCCGGCGTCTGGCCAGGGTCGCTGTCGGCCGCTTCCGCCCCGCCGGCCTTGGTCCGCCCTCGAGTCAGCAATCGAAGCGCGGCCTCGGAGTCGAACGTGATGAGGGCTGGCCGGCACGGGACTGTCGCGCTAAGCGGCGTCGAATCCGCCCGGGCCAGGCGGGGCTCGGCCGTGGCCGGCGAGGCCAAGGCCGAGGGCCCCGCCTGCTGGCTGGGCAGCGGCTTGGCCGCACAGGGGGCAGCAGCCAAGGGGGCGAGCTTGAGGCTCCGAGCGGCTTTGAGCCCGCCGCCTCCGGGGACCGAGCGCCGCGTCGGTGGCGAGCGGGGAGTCGTTCCCGAAGCAGCCCCGTGTGCTTGTGCGGTGTCCCAAGATGCAGCGGCGGCAGGGCCGGGGCTGGCGCTGCCAGGCGCCTTGTGCTCGCGCTCGATGCCACTCATCGCCGGAGCAACCGGGCCCGCTGCTGCGAGCTGGCCCGCATCCGGGGACCTCCTGCCGGGCGGCACACTTGCCGAGGCCCAGGGCCTGGGATCAGACCTGATCTTGCCCTTGATGGCGCTCCCGTGGGCATCGCTGGCAGTTGCGCCGCCGTTGGCAGACGTGCTTTCCGGCAGCGCCCTGGGTTCTGCAGGCGGCGGGGCCGAGCTTGGAGCGGTGCTGCACACGTCCTCCCGAAAAGACCTTCCCTGGCCCGAGTCCTGTGCGAGAGTCAGCCGCGATGCGGCGGCTGGGGCCTTGAGAAGGCGGTGGGCAAGCGACTGGCGGACAGGTTGGCATGACGCTCGTGCCCGCATCACCGCCCGACCGTTCCGGGCAGCCAGCCGGCGACCCAGCGGACGCGTGTTCGCACACCCAGCCCACTGTGCCGGCGTTTGGGGTTCCCCCTGTGGCTGGATTTGGCGAGAGTGCGCTTGGTTGTGTGGCGGCAGCTCGCAAATAAGTGCACACGCAAAGATTAGTCGTCAGGGCGCGGTCCGAACACGAGCCAGGCCGTGAGCCAAGCTGGAACTGCATCAGAACATGTCCTGGTCGAACGTGACGAGGTACGGGTCCGCCTCCTGCGGCCGCAGCAGCACGCGCGCGTGCATCGGCTGGGTCTCGGCGACGCGGTAGTTCTTCTCGCACGGGTCGCCCTTGGGCTCCGCAGCGGACGGGTCCGCCATGGTGTACGGGTTGCGGCACGGGCTGATGGCCACGGCCAGCTGCAGGTCGTAAATGACGCCGTTGACCACCTGCTTGGTTCCTGCGAGGACGCATCGCCGGAAAAGCGCGCGGGGAAGCCAGCGCGGGCAATCGAACAGGAATGTCTCGGCCGCAACAGCTGCCGGCAGCCGCGGCATCGGGAGGCCCGGCGCTGATGGGATCGGGCCCCAAGGAGCGCGCGAATGCACCATCGGCCGTGCGAGGGCGTGCGCCCCGGCCTGCAAAGGCGGCCTCACCGCGGTCGATGCCAACGAGAACGTGCCGCCAGAGCGAGTGGTTTTCTTGGTTCAGCTTGTCCACTGCAGCGGCCGCGGCCTTGAGCGCGCCCTCGTCCTGGGAGTCGACCCGGCGCTTCCCGCCCAGCGTTGCCGGGCCGAAGCCAGCCATTGCCGTGGCGACGCCTGCGAGCGGCCGGAGGGCGTGCGCGGCGAACCGTGGTCGTTCAGGAGCGCGCTCAAGCAATCGCCGCCAAGGCACGCAGCACCGTCTCCCTTCCCCAATGGGCAACCTCGTTGCTCACACAGAGCGAGCAAGAAGACCGTGAAGGCGCGGCGCATGTTCCTCAGGGTGACTGGCAAATTGGAGTGCGGCTTCCGCAGATGGAAGCTTGCGATTCTTTACCGGGAGGCCAACATACGGACGAGCCGCGCTCGGTTTCGAGCCGAGGGGCACACACGCCCCTCTCGCGCATGCGGCCACCCGGCATACCGGGAGAAACAAAAATCACGCAACGCGGGCTCGAATGGGGGCCGGTGTGGCCTCTGGGAAGCCGGGCGCGAGGCGGAACGGCCGCTGCGTTGTGGCGCTCCGTGTGTGCATGTCCCACACGCATGGCCAGCGCGCGAGCCTTTGGCCAACACCTTGCAGCACGCTCGGTCCCCATGCACCCGCACGCCTCGGGACTTTGCTTGCGAGCGGGGAGAGTCACTCGGATGGGGGGGCACACGCGCTGGCTTCAAACGAGAGCGCTTGCACCGAGGCCACGGCGCTGACGAGGTTGTTCCACGCCTCCATGTTCTCCTCGTGCCGCGGAAGCAGGCTCGCGCAGCACTGAAGAGTTGCCTGCCTGGACGCCTGGGAGGAGCTGCGGCGAATCGCTTGCCAGCAAAGCACCTCCAGCATTGCCGTGGCATTGAGCGCGGCCGCCGAATATTGGCCGCGCAGCAACGATTCGGCCGAAGGGCAGCCCGCCGCCTGGGCGACCGGAGCCAGCACGGACGGAGCGTTGATTGCTGCTGTCGCTCCAAGGGCCGCGTCCCGCGCAGCGGCGGCCCGTCGCTTGCGCCGAGCGTGCTCGAGCCCGTCAGCTGCGGCGGCGCGAAGGCGCTTGGGACTCCTCTGCTGAGCCGAGGAGTCGTCCGGCACGGCGACGAGCGGGTTGCGAGGACGCTCTACGCCGTCAAAGAGCGCGGCAAAGGCGCTGCCGACGCTTCGCTTGGAGGCGGTGGCTTGCCTGCCCATTACCACGCCGCAAGTTCGTCCCGAGGCGTCGACGAGGTCCGTGAGGGCGCGACGGCAGCCCGCGCGGGCACCAGATACGACGGACGTCGCGAGGGCGCTGGGGCGACTCCAGGCCGCGTCCGGCCGCCCCGGGGAGCCGCGCCCAGCGCGCCCGTCGTCGGGGCGTTGCTGTCCGTCCGGCGCTGCCTGCCAAGGCGACGCCTCCTGAGCTGCCCTCCAGAGCCCAGCGCCGGCTCCAGGGCCCCGGAGGAGGAGGGGCGTGTCGGTCCGGGGCTCTGAGCCCGGGGCCTCACCAGCAGCCGCGCAGCTCACAGTGGCTGGACGCGTCGCGCCCGGCTCGCGCGCGCTGCCGTGGACAGCGGCCCTGCTGCTCCCGCGACATGCCTCCGCCCGCGGCTGCTCGTCGTCGCGGACGCCGCTGGGCCCGGCGCGGAGCGCGAGCAGCGCCCGGCGAACCCGCCGTAGGGAGGCGCATGCCGTATCCAGCGCGACGGACATAGCCTCCAGCTCTGCCCGGACCCACCGCGTGGTCGCTGGCTCCAGCGGAGGGGCTTCCTCACGCCGGCTCGCGCCCATGGCACGCAGCAGCGCCGCTTGCCGGGCCACGCACCAGCGAATACGCCTCACGAGCGACACTGCCGTGCCGCGCAGCTCGCGTTCCCACCCCCGCAAGCAGCCCTCCCGCGGCAGGCGCAGCCCGTGGGAGGCCGCCGTCCGGCCGTCGCGGCGGGGCGAGGCCGAGCGACCGCTTCGCCGGCCCAGGCTGGGGCCCCAGCCCTCGGCGTTGGGCTCGACCACGGCCACAAGCGACACCGATGCAGCCTGGCGGCCCTCGTCAGCGCCGCCGCCGTCGCCCTGCGCAGCCGCGCCATCGGGCCCCGGACCGTCGCCCGGAACGCGGCTCACAACCACGGTGGGCATGAGGGCGGGCCGCACGGCGGGGTGTAGCTCCCGCGCCGGCCCGACGGGGAACACGTCCGGCTCCGCCACCTCGACGGGGCGGCCCCTGCCCGCTGCGAGGAAGCGGATTGCCACGGCGCGCCTGACGGGGTGGGCGGCCACCACCACGGCTAGCTCGGGAAGGCCAGTGCGCGGGTGCACCGCCGACACCACGTCGCCAGGCAGGGCCGGGGCGGGAACCGATGCAAGCAGGGGTCCCGAGGCGGTCGGCACCGGAGGGCACGCCCGCTGCGCCAGCGCGATGTTGGTCCTTGCGTCGCTCAGCCGGGCTCGCTCCTCCCGAGCAAAGGCGGCAGAGAAACGCCTCGGCCTCCCGATGGCGCCGCGGACGGCGGCCCACTCAAGCCTCGCGATCCGCCGCGCGTGCGGCAGCCGCAGCTCCCGCAGGGCTGAGCGCATCGGCAGCTCGGCGAACACGCTGCGGTCGGAGGCCGCGTCGAACATCTCCGCGCGGCAGTAGCGCCGCATCGACGACTGCAGCACCCGTGCAAGGGTGCAGGCCTGGCGCGCCATCGCAGCGTGGCTCAGCGGCACTGCGGCGGCGGCGCCCGGGGCGGGACCGGGGCCGGTGGCAGAGCCAGAAGCAGAGCCAGGGGCAGAGCCAGGGGCAGAGCCTCGAGAGGCGGCGGCAACAGTGGCGGCATTGGCGGCGGCGGCAGTGGTTGCGGCCGTGACGGCGGCGGCGGCCGTGGCGGTGGTGGAGGCCGCGGGTGCCCGCTCGCCCGCAACGCTCCCGGGCAGCGACGAGGCGGCGTCCCCGGCGAGGAGCCGGTGCGAACCGGCACCGATGCCGGCGGAGTCGTCGCCAGGCGGAACCGTGTCAGAGGCTGCGACGGGGGCGGCCAGTCCGCGAGGGGCCGCGGCGGACCTGACAGGGCTGCCGGCGCGGACGCGGCGGGTTCTGTCGAGGGGCGGGGCCGGGCGCAGCAGGGGGACGACCTGCTCGCCCAGGGCCTCGAGGCCGTGCGCGCTGGGCAGGGCGACCGCGGCGTCGCCAACGCGAGCAGCTGTCCGGCCAGCGAGCGCCCCTGAGGCTGGCGTGGCGTTGCCGCGGTCGGCTGAGGCCTGCGGCTGCTGCTGGGGCTGCGAGTCCGAGCGCCGAGCTCGCGGGGCGGCTGCCCGCTCGAGAGAGCCGCGCTGGGCCGTGCCATGACCAGGCGGCGCTGGGCCGGCTGCGCCGTCTTGAGCGGAGTGGCGGTGGTGGTACGCGACGACAATGCAGTCCTGCCGCCCGACCCGAGCCGCGGACGACGCTGGGAGGGGCAGGGCCACGCCGGGGCGGCCGCTTGAAGCGGCGTGGTCCGCAGGCCGGGGCGATGCTGCCTCGGAGGGCAGCGGCACCAGAGTCGGCCGCGCCGCGATTCGAATGTGAGTGGAGCTCGCGGCGCCGCGAGCAGACGCTGCTCCGGCCCCGAGCAGCTCGGAACCAGGGCCCCGCGTGGTCCACAGACGAGAGCTGTCCATCCTTTCGCTGCGGCGAGGATCTCACGGCCGCAGCGTCGGCGGCTCCGAGGGCGAGTTCGTTCCGTCGGGGCTGTGCCGCTTGCAGTTCAGCGGCGCTTGCCCCAGGAAGTCCGCTGCCACGCGGCGCCTGCCGCCGGCTCCGGAGCGCGTGCAGGCGAACCAGGCTTCCCGCCGCGATGACGGGCGCAGAATGCCGGGCCCGCTCCGGGGAGGGACGCTCGAGGGCGCGTCTGTGCCGCGCTGGCCAAGCCAACCGCTGGCAGAGCCACACGCGCGCTTGACGATCGATGAGCTGTCGTAGCCCGCCCTCCGCCGCCCCTGGCTCTCCCCGAAACGCACCGGCGCGCAGCTCGCGGTGAAAGATGGCCGCGACCGCGATTCACTCCATCGACACCCAGCACGCAGACATGGTGGTGAGCGCCGAGCAGGCTGTGGCGCCGGCCTGGCCCCGCGGCCTTGCCTCGCCACGTGCTGCCGCGCCCGCGCCCGGCCGCCCGGGGTTGGGCAAGCGCAAGCGCTCGGCCCCCGGGGGCGGCTGCCGCACGAAAGGGGTTGCTGTGGGTGTCCCGGCTTGTCCCGCGCGAGCAACGGGCCGTGTGCGGGTTGCCTTGCTCGCTTCTCTGCCGGCCTCGCAGCATGACGCACAGCTCGACTACTACAGCCGGCGCCTTGCCACTTGCTCGTCGGACAAGACCGTCCGCATCTACACCGTGGCTGGCGGCGACCACGCCTTTGACGGCGAGCTGACCGGGTGCGTTCTCCCGCGCGAGCCTCGAGGCGGGCCGCCGGCTGCCGGCCTGGCGCGCGCTGCTCCCCGCGCTGCACGCGCCGGCTGCACGCCCCCCCTTTTCGCGAGCCCCGCTGCCCCCAACACACGCCTTTCCCTCTTTGCTTCAACCGGGCCCGGCCTTTGCAGTCACGACGGACCCGTGTGGGAAGTGTCCTGGGCGCACCCCAAGTTCGGCACGGTGCTTGCCTCGTGCGGGTACGACCGCAAGGCCATCGTGTGGCGCGAGTCCACCCCGGGCGCGTGGGTCGCCGAGCACACGATCAAGGCCGATTCGAGCGTCAACAGCGTGGCGTGGGCGCCGCACGAGGCCGGGGGGCTCACCCTCGCTTGCGCCTCGAGCGACGGCAACATCCGCGTTGCGACCAGGTCCGTCGGCGGCGCCTGGGAGGAGAGCGAGCCCCTGAGCGACAGCACGGAGGGCACTCTGGCCGTCACGTGGGCGCCCAGCACGCACCTGGGGGCGGAGCTTGCCGGGAAGACGACGCTGCGGCTGGCAACAGCAGGGTGTGACGGCAGCGTGCGCGTGTGGGCGCGCACCGGGGCCGACGGCGCCTGGGTGCTGGACACGAACGGGCTCCTCAGTGGGCACTCTCGCTGGGTGAGGGACGTGGCGTGGGCCCCTGCCACGGGGCTGCTCGCCAACCAGCTGGCCTCCTGCTCCGAGGACGGCCGCGTCATCGTGTGGGAACAGCGCTCCGTCGGCGGCGAGTGGAGCCCCAAGACGGTCCGCACCTTTGACGCGCCCGTGTGGCGCGTCAGCTGGTCCCTCACGGGGGGCATCCTCGCTGTCACGTCGGGGGATCCCTCGGGGGAGGCCGCGGTCAGCCTCTTCAAGCAGACGCTCCTGGGCGACTGGGTCGAGGTGGACGCCGCCGAGGTGGACGCTGCGGCCGCGTCGGGCGAGGCAAAGCAAGCAGCGGCGGGCTCTGCATGAGGGTGCGCGCCTTGGCCGGGGAGGGGGCGGGGGCAAAGGGAACAGATGACTCGGGGTCGTGAGCGCGACGCAGTCCGGCTTGTCGGCTGGCGAGCAGGCCGGCTGCTGGCGGTTCTTCGTGGACAGTGATGCGGTGCGTTTCGTGTGAGTGCAGTCGCCGCGTCTGTGCGCCATTCTGTGGCGCTCAATCGTCGCTGCGCAAACGAGCGTCATGCCGGCAGAGCACATTGCAACACAACCATCGTTCCAGGCGTCGTCTGCAGGAAACAAACCGGCTGCGAGGCACACCTCGTTGCACGGCGAGGGCTGCGATGGAAGTGGAGTTTGAGAGCCTGGATTGGCTGGAGGACGAGGGCGGCGCCGAGCAAACGTCGGCGACGGCGGTGAGAGCTGGTGGCCTCGGCTCTCCGCCGGATGCCCAGAGGATTTGCGTCTCGCACGGGCGCCGCGCGCCCGCTCCTGCCGCGGCCACCCAATTGGCAGCAGTCGCCGTGAGTGTTGCGCCGCCCGCTGCCCCGGCCGCAGGAGGCGCAGAAGTTCGGCACGAGGCGAGACAACATCATGTTGCTGATCGACGCACGCGAAAACATGCTCGTCAAGAGCGAGTCCGGAGAGGTGAGACGCCGATTGCCGCGCTGTGGAAGGCCGGCCACTCGGTTGCCCGGGCAGTAGCTGGTGTGCTCCAGCGCGACTTGGTCCCGAGGCCCGGAGGCGCGGCGCTCACGCCAAGTGTAGCTGAGACCGAATCCGGTGCGCTTCGCCCCCCACTCCCTCCCGTGCAGTGCCACTTCGACTCGATGGTGCACCTGGCGGAGGAGATTATCAAGAGCAAGATCTTCACCGACGACCAAGCTCGCGTGGGCGTAGCGCTGCTGGGAACCGTGAGCCGCACTCGCCGCTGGCACGCGCACGCGCAAGCCTGAGCGGTGTCCGTGCGGCCCCACAAGCTGGCCCCCTCAGTGTGGCCAGTCTGTCGACCCCGCCCCCACTTCCTGCCTTGGTGGGTGCTTGCGCTCGCAGAAGGTGGCCTCGAACGACGTCGGCGCCGAGGGCGTGTTCGTCGCGGTGCCGCTGGACCGGGTGGGCGTGGAGTCGATCCGCCGGCTGGAGCGGCTGCGAGAGGCCGGCGGCATGGCCGAGCCTGGCCGGCTGCCAGCCAGCGCGCCGCTGCCTCTGGCCTCGGGGCTGTGGGCTAGCAGCGCGTCGTTTGCTGGCCTGCCCGGCGGCCCCACGGCCAACCTTCGTCGCGTCTGGGTTCTGAGCAACTCCGACACCCCCTGCTGCGGCGACGCCGCCGAGGAGGCCAGGCTGCGAACCCGCGTGCAGGACAGCAAGCAGTCAGGGGAGCAGATCGCACTCTGGGCGCTACACCACGCGGGGGCGGAGCCCTTCGACCCGACCAAGGCGTGGAACGACATCGTCTCCAACCTGGACGACGGCGACAACGACGACGACGACGACGACGGGGGCGGGGACGGGGAGGAGGAGGGGGGGGCGGCGGCGGCGGGCTCCATCCTGGAGGGTGCGGGAGCGGGCCGTGGCTCTACCGCGCACGCGCCTGGCTCTGCCAGCTGGAGGGATGCCGGCTCTGTGGCGGGGTCCAGCATCGCGCCGCCGCCGACGGTGTCGTCGTCCGTGGGGGCGGGCGGGCGGCGCGCCGCCGCAGGCAGCAGCCAGCGCTCCTACGGCACGATGGAGCCGCGGGGCACGGGCTCCTCCACCGCCGACGCCGCGTCCCAGGCGTCTGGGCTCACCACGGGGCCCACGGCAGCCACAGTTGCCGCCACGGCCAACGCAGCCGCCGCGGCGTCGGCCGGAGGCCCCGGCGGCTGGGACGCTGGCGAGCAGGAGGAGGAGGAGGCGGAGGGCCTCCTCGTGAGCCGACCGTCCATATGCGTGTACGACGACCGCCACGCCGCCGATATGGCAATGCTGGAATCGACCCAGCGGGCGCACCAGAAACGCACTTACGCTCGCCTTCCGATGCGCCTGCCCGGAGGGGCGACGCTCGGCGTCTGCCTGTTCCTATCCACGGTGCAGACGAAGATTCCCACGGCCCGCAAGGCGGAGGGCCGCACCAACCGGCTGCTCAAGGCGGTGACGTCGTGGGTGTGCGCGGAGACGGGGCAGACCCTGCGCAGGCACGACATTCATCTCCGCATGCCGGTCGGGCCCGGCGGCGAAACCGTGCCCCTGGACACCGGAGACCTGGCGAAGCTCCGTTCCATGCCGGCCAAACTTTCCACCGAAGACGCCGCGCTCGCCACGGCGGCCGCCGCCGGCCGCGCGGCTCCCGGAGCGACGCTCGCCGCCTCCGCCGGAGCGGCGGAGACCATGGACGACGCGCCGTCGCTCAGCGTGCTTTCCGCGGCGCCGGCGTCCGCGCTCCGGCCCTGGATGTTGACCCGGGGGGCAATATTCGTGTTCCCTTCGGAGTCCATCGTCACCGGCTCCGTCGGCGCGTTTGCGGCTCTGCATGCAGAGCTCGTTCGATCCCGCCGAATTCTCCTCGCGCGGCTGGTGGCGCGGGCAGGGTCAGCGCCGCGGCTGGTGGCGCTGGTGCCGCAGGAAGCGAGGCCCAACGTCGTTCTGGCCTCTGCGGGGCTGCTTGCCGTGGAGCTGGCGTACGCGGACGACCTCCGCACCCCGAGCCTGGGTTGCGAGCCTACCAAGCCGCCGCCCGAGGCCGTTGCGGCGGCTGCCGCCGCCGCGCGGGCCGTGTCGTTGAAGGACTTTTCGCCTGTGGAGTTCGGCTCGCCGGCTCTCAGCCGGTTTCTGGCCATGGCGCGCGACATCGCGCTCGGCGACAGCGCCGTGGACGCGGACCAGCTCGGCTACGACAGCGTGCAGCCAGACGAGCAGATGGGCGAGCTAGAGCGCTTCGCCGCCCCGCTCCGCGCGCTGGCGGCCCTCTGTGGCGTGGCAGAGCCGGAGGACTCCGACAAGCGGGCCAAGAAGCGTCCTGCCGCCGCTGCCGCCGCCGCGGGCGACGGCGACGGCGGTAGCGGCGCGGGGGGCGCGGCGAAGCGTGCCAAGCGGGCAGCCGACGCGGCGGCGTCGCCCGACGACGCAGCCGCGGCGGTGGACTGGGCTGCCACGATCCGGGACGGCAAGCTTGGCAAGCACACGGTGCCCATGCTCAAGGCCCAGCTGAAGCGGCTGAACCTGTCGACGGCGGGCAAGCGGGCGAACCTGGTGGCGCGGCTCGAGGACCACTACCTGTGAGGCGCGGCAGCGGCGGCCGGAGGGCTGGTGGTGGTGTTGCACGCGAGTGACGACGGCAACCAACGGCTTCGAATGACGATTGGGCAGTGCGTTTCGGCCAACGGCTTCGAATGACGATTGGGCAGTGCGTTTCGGCCAACGGCTTCGAATGACGATTGGGCAGTGCGTTTCGGCCAACGGCTTCGAATGACGGTTGGGCAGTGCGTTTCGGCCAACGGCTTCGAATGACGGTTGGGCAGTGCGTTTCGGCCAACGGCGGGTGGGTCGACGCAGCGCACACGCTCGCTCCCACGCACCGGCGCCGTCACGCGCGCGCCCCTCCGCGGCCTGCCTGGCACGCTGCACGCGCGCCCTCGCGCCGCGCGACCCAGCACCCAGGGCGCGCCTGCGTGCCGATGGCGGCAGGTGACCCGCGAGCCGCCGCCGGCTCAGTGGCTACGCTTGTGGGTCTTGGCCCAGAGGCGCTCGAACACCGCGGCGGGGACGGCGCCGTCCGTGGCGGCGACGACGTCGGCGATGCGCTTGGTCATGTCGGCGTCGGTGTCGGCCTCCAGCTTCTCGAAGAGCTCCGGGATGCCGAGCTCGCGGTAGAGGGCCTTGACGGGGGCGGTGTCGTCTGTGTGGATCTTGCTCTTGAGAAGCTCCAGCTGCTCCGGGGAGGCCCGCTCGAGGGCGCGCAACAGCAGCCAGGAGCACTTGCCCTCCTCGATGTCGGTCCCGACCTTGCCAATCACGGCCGGGTCACCGAAGCAGTCGAGGAAGTCGTCCTGGATCTGGAAGAACTCGCCCATGGCGAGGCAGAGGCCGCGCGCGTGCTCGACGGCGGGGCCCTCGGTGATGCCGGCGAGGGCGAGGGCGGAGGCGACGGGGAGCCAGAAGGTGTAGAAGGCCGTCTTGTAGCGCACGATGGCCATATAGCGCTCGTCAGTGTAGTTGGAGAAGCCCTCCTCGGCGAGCTTTCCGCCCTCGAAGGAGGTGATGTCGAGGCCCTGGCCGAGCTCCGTGCGCCAGGTGACGTCGAGGAAGAGGTCGAGGAGGTGTGCGTAGAGGGCCTTGTCCGCCCCGCAGACGTGCTTGAGGATGTGGACGATGTGCGACTTGAGGATGAACGAGTCGTTGATGGCGTTGAGCCCCACGCCCGGGCAGCGGAACCAGCTGGGCTTGCCGCGGCGGGTCGGCGAGTCGTCCATCATGTCGTCCGCGACGAGGAAGAAGGCCTGCAGCCACTCGATGCACCAGCCGACGGCAGCGGCGCGGCGGACGTCCTCCTCGGACAGCACGTCGCCCTTGAGCGCGGCCAGGGAGTGCACCACCGTGATGCCGCGGTTGAGCTTGCCGCAGGGCACGGTGTACTCGACCATCTCCTTCATGTACGTCAGGAACGAGCTGGGAAGGCCCGGGTACTTGGGCATCACCTCGTCCGCGATGAAGTCGCGCACCCACTCAAAGTGCTTCAGGAAGTCTGCGGGGCGGGGCCCGAGGGCGCGCGGGACGGGAGGGGGTCGCAGGGGCAGGGAAAGCGATTGCCTCCGGGACTGCGATGGCTGCAACCCAGCCGGCGCACCGAGCCGCCCCGCCGAGCGGCGGGGAGGCGCTGGCGGCGCAAATGCCGGCCGCCAAGTGGCTCACCCTCCCGCGTGAACGAGAACTTCTGCGGCGGGAGCGGCGGGAAAGGGCTCGGGCGGGCGGAAAGCGCTCGAAGATGCAGCTGCTCGCCAGCGCCGGCTCGAGACGCAGCCACGTCAACGCGCGCGCGCCGCGTCGCCAGGGACCCTCACCTCCGCGGGTGCTGCAGAGGCGTCGGCCATGACTTGCACAGTCCCCTCGTCGAGTGAGGCGGGCTTCAACAACGGTTGGCCCAGGCAATGCAACCTGCCGCCGCTGCTGCGCACCGGGCCGGCAGAGCCGCGGGCAGCAGCGCCGTCGGTTCGTGAACGTTTCCCGGGACCGCCTCGAGCGAGCGGAGCGGTCGCGCGGCCGAGCACCCACCGGCCGCCGCGCAACGCTCGCGCCACACCTGGGCTCCCTCGCCCTGGGTGGGTGGCCAGCGTCTGCAATTCCGGCTGCAGCCGCCTGCCGCGGCCCTGGAAGCCAACCCGCTCCCGCAAGCACTGGCCGGCCTGGCTGCAGCCAGGCCGCCCTCCCGTCGCCCGGCCCCGCAGAGGTCCCGCATGTCATCGCGGGTCGTACCGGAGGGGGCTGGGTCCCGAGCCGCGGCCGCGTCGCCCTGCCGAGCCGGCGTGCACTCCTCGGTTGTTGTGACGGTGCTGCCCAGCCCGGCCGCCGCCCGCGCTGGCACGGACCCGCCGTCCCCAGAGGTGCTGGTCCGCGATGACAGCAAGGCCAATGTCAGCCCCTTCGCGGCCCGTAGGCCGGAGGGGTCCGCACCGGGGTTCGCTGCCTCGGCGCGCGCAGGCGCACCGCACGCGTCGTGCGACGCCGCCGTTGCGACTGCCGCTGGCCCAGGCTCGGTCTCTGCGCCCGCGCTTGCGCTCGACCCTGCTGCCCCGGCGGGCAGCGCCGCCCTCTCACCCCGCATCGACATCCGCAAGTCGGGAAAGCGTTGGCTGGCGCGCGTGGAGGCGCCACCGCGCCCCTCAGCGGACCCGCACCGCCGCACCCAGCACCAGCGCCAGCATCAGAGTTACCAGACGCAGCCGCGTCGCTCCCGGACGGGTCGCCCTTCCTCCGCCACCTCGTCGGCCGCGGCCGCGGCTGCGGCAGCGTCAGCAGGCGCTGTGACGAAGCCGCCCCCTCGCAGCTCCACGGCTGAGCAGAGCGGTGCCGCGGCCGCGCCGTCGGGTCACGAGTTCGAGCGGGACACGACCAAGCAGCGCCCGCTAGTCTACGTCGGGCGGTTTCGCACGGAGGCTGCGGCAAGGGCCGCGGCAGCTGATGCGTCCATCGCACTGGCATCACCGCGAGGCACGACGTTGTCCCCTCGAGCGACCGTGCCTGCGCCCCGGCCCGCCACGTCATCCGGCAGGCGACTCGCAGCAGCCACGGCACGCAGACGCAGCGGAGGGGACAGCCCTGCCGTATCCGTTGCATCCGGCAGGGTCAGGCCGGTGTCAGCGTCTGCCGCCCAAAGCAACCCGCCATCGGGTGCCGGTGCCGGTGCCGGTGCCGACAGGGCCGCGGGTGGGGCCAGTTTCGCCGAGGGCGGCTCTACCGGATATGGCGGAACCGCCACCGCAGGATCCAGCGGCACAGACCAGAGCCGTGAAACCGCTGGCCTGGCTCCGCTGCACCCGTGGTCGGTTCCGAGAAACGCGTCGGGGTCGCTTGTGGTCGGCGCCGTGGCCGTTGTTCCCAACAAGGTGAGCGACGGTGTGGCTCTGCCGGCTCTGCCAGTGGACCTGTGGGGTGCGGCTGGCGCTGGTGCTGGCGCTGGCGCTGGCGAAGAATGCGGGGATCGCGCTGGATCCAGAGCCACGGCGGGGCGGCGGCGGGTGCGTCGGTCTGCGGCGGCGGCCGGATCGGCGCGCGGCCGGGCAGCGGGCGACGCGGTTTTCCGACTGAGCGACGGGGGGGACGAGGCCAGTGGCGCGAGCCCTGCAGCCAGCGGCGAGGCCGCTGGGTTGGGCTGGCGATGGGCGTGGCGGCTGGATGTTGCGCCGGTTGCGGCCGACGCTTCTGCTGAGCAAGCCGCGACCACTGCCGGAGCGGCTGGTGCCGGTGCCGGTGCTGGTGCTGGTACTGGTGCTGGTGCTGGTGCTGGTGCTGGTGCTGGTGCTGGTGCTGGTGCTGGTGCTGGTGCTGGTGCTGGTGCTGGTGCTGGTGCTGGTGCTGGTGCTGGTGCTGGTGCTGGTGCTGGTGCTGGTGCTGGTGCTGGTACCGGTGCTGGTGCCGGTGCTGGTGCTGGTGCTGGTGCTGGTACCGGTGCTGGTGCTGGTGCTGGTGCTGGTGCTGGTGCTGGTGCTGGTGCTGGTGCTGGTGCTGGTGCTGGTGCTGGTACTGGTGCTGGTGCTGGCGGGCGGAGCTCGGCTTGGTCGCTGCTGGTGGCCCTGCCAGCGGACGGAGCTGGCTGGTGCGCTGCGGCGTTCTCGGCCGAACAGCTGCGCGCCGTGGAGGCCAGTGCGCGCTCATCGGTGCCGCGGGCGGAGGCACTTGCACGCCGCGCACGCCGGCAGAGCGGTCCGGCGCGAAAACCGTTTGCCTTGCTCTGCGAGCCGGGGGGGGCTGGCGAGCGCTTCGCGAGTGAGGACCACGCCGATGGAAGGGCCGATGGCAGCGGTGGTGGCAGAGGCGGGCTGTGGCTTGCGCCCGCGGGCACGCCGCTCGTGGCCGACGATTTTGCATCCGCTCGAGTGCCGCTGGCTCCGCTCGCGGCGAGGCCAAAACCGGCGATGGGGGCGGCGGGGGCGGCCTTTCTCGCTCCGCGGCGGGGTGTGCGGGGCCACCGGAAGGCCAAGGCGCGGGCGGCGCAGCTTGAGGCGATGCAGGCGGCGGGCCGTAGCCGCGAGCCGCGGCCTTCCGACGGCGCAATCGGAAGCTCCGGGCCCGGCTTGGCGGGCCGGGGCTGGCAGCCGATTCCGTGGCTTTGGCCGCGGGCGCATGGCCACGGCACGGGAAATGGCAAGCAGCTCCGGGCCGGAGCGGCCACGCTGCAGGCGACCCAGCATCCTCGGGCTGGCGCAGAGGCGCCACACGTCCAAAGTGGCGCTGCCGGCGCTGTGGGGTCCGACAGCGGGGCCGAGCCGACAGGTTGTTTCTGCAAGCTTGTTCGCGAGCCGAGCGGCGCGTCGCGGGTCACGTGGCTTGGGGAAGCCTGCGCGGTACAGGCTGTGGCCGCGTGCATGACGCAGCTGTTCCCGTCCCTGGCGCGCGATTTCGGAGCGTGACTTCCCATGGAAATCTGTGAGGCGCCGGTCAAGGGTCATGGGTGCGGCACTGGAGGCGGCTGCAGCTGCCGTTTGAGTGCGTGGATGAGAGCGTCGGGTCGCAAAGCAGCGAAGCGCAACTGCCCGCGCGCTGCGTGCCGACTCTGCCGACGCGCGCACGGCGCACTCTTGGGGACAGAGAAGCAGTGGGAGCCCCGCGCCGCCGCCCGGTTGTTGCGCTGCGCACTGGTGGCGCCAACCAGGAGTGGCACACGCGCGGGCCGGTGGGCCGCCGCGCGCGCTGCGTCCCGAGATGCAGTGTGATCGGCCACGCGGCGTGCCCCCCGCTGTCCGGGCGTCCGCCCTCGGCCCGGCGCGCTTCCTCGCAAGCGGGTGCGCGTCGATCGACAAAGCCCTTGGCGGTGGCCTGCGCGCAGGCTGGCTTACAGAGGTGAGCGCGGCAGGAGAGCCGCGTCAGCCTGCGCCACTCTTGCGAGTTCAAAAAAGCCACGGCGGCACCCGCTGCGCCCCCCTCGTCGCCCGCACCGCAGATTGCTGGCGAAGCGGGCGCTGGGAAAACCCAGCTGGTGATGCAGTTTGCAATTCGAGTGAGCTGCGCAGCCGATTGCAAGGAAAGGTTGCCGCCGGGCGCTAGCACGCATCCCCCCCACCCGTGCGGACGCGCCCTTTCGCTGCCCATTGCTGCCATCGTCACCGCGCCGCAGTGCGCAATGCCCGTCTCCCTGGGCGGGATGGGCGCCCCCGCGGCCATCATTTGCACAGAGGGCAGTTTTCCGGTTCGGCGCATGCGGACCATGGCGTTTGCCGTGTGGGCAGCGCTTTCCGCTGCGCAGCGCTCGGAGTGCGAGGCCTGCGGCGTGAGCAGGGACACGCTGTGGGGCTGCCACCTCGTGCGCAACGCGGACAGCCCCGAGAGCCTCGTGGCCGCGGTGGCCGCAGCCGCGGCGTGCGCTCGCGCCGGCCGGTGCGCCGCGCTGCTGCTCGACTCCATCGCCGGCCCGTTCAGGGTGCCGGACCCGGACGAGGGCTCTGGGGGCGCAGCGTCGAAAGCCGCTCCCGGAAGCGCGGGCGGCGGCGGGGGCGGCCGGCGCTGGTTTGCCGGGCGCGCAAAGGCGCTTCTCGGGGTGAGCTCCGTGCTCCGCTGCTTGGCCCTTGAGCGGCGGCTGCCGGTGCTGGTGGCCAACCAGGCCACGGCGGTGCTCCGCCCCGACGACTCGACGGCCGCGCCGGATGACGTGGCGCCCGCTCTGGGGATGGCGTGGGCGCACGCGGCCCACGTTCGCGCGATGCTGCTGCGGCGGCGCGGCTCTGCCAACCCCCAGGCGAGGGCGGTGCGGGTGGTGTTCCACCCGGCGGCGGCGAGCTCGGCTTGTGTTTGCGTGCTGGGCGAGGCGGGGCTGGGCGAGGCGGTGCTGGGCGAGGCGCCATAGGCCCGTTACGACGGCGGGGCGGGGCCGGGCGGGGCGCTCCGTCACGCCCTGCATGCGTACCCATCAGCGCAACATCAACACCGGACCAAGCGCGGACGGAGTGGCGGAACGCCGGACGGGAGGGCATGCCTCCCCAGAGGCGCTGCCCGCCCAGAGGCGCTGCCCGCCCAGAGGCGCTGCCCGCCCAGAGGCGCTGCCCGCCCAGAGGCGCTGCCCGCCCAGAGGCGCTGCCCGCCCAGAGGCGCTGCCCGCCCAGAGGCGCTGCCCGCCCAGAGGCGCTGCCCGCCCAGAGGCGCTGCCCGCCCAGAGGCGCTGCCCGCCCAGAGGCGCTGCCCGCCCAGATGCGCTGCCCGCCCAGAGGCGCTGCCCGCCCAGAGGCGCTGCCCGCCCAGAGGCGCTGCCCGCCCAGAGGCGCTGCCCGCCCAGAGGCGCTGCCCGCCCAGAGGCGCTGCCCGCCCAGAGGCGCTGCCCGCCCAGAGGCGCCATCCCCCCCCCCGCCCCGTCAGGCCGGCGCGGCGCTCCTGAGCCATGCAATCACGGCGTCGATATCAGCGGCCTGCTGGACCATGGCGTGGCCGTGGCCGTGCACGATTCTGGCGCGGCCCGCCGCCCGGAAGCGGCCCATGAGCTCTACCTGCAGCTCCTCCGGGATGGAACGGTCCTCCGGGCTTGTGATGTGCAGGCTGGGCAGGGGGAGCGGCGTGTCCGCCGGCCACGGCGTGAGGGCGCGCGAGGCGATGCCGCAGACCATGACCACGGCCGGCGGAAGGATCGCGGAGCACCGGGCGCCAAACTCTGCCGGAGGCAGCGTGGCCTCGCTGGCGGTGGCCTCGCTGGCGGCCGCGGCGGCGGAGGGTGGCATCGGGGCTGCGCCGCTGGCGGCGGCGGGCAGCCCTGCCCGGTGGGCCAAACCGGCCTGAACCAGCTGGTGGGCGAGCATCGCGCCCTGCGAGAACCCCAGCCAGGCGTCGAACGGCGGGCGCCCCCTAGCCCCAGTGCCGGCGCCACCAGCAGCGTCGGCGTCGCTGCGAGCCGCAGCGTGCGTTGCCGCCTCCAGAGCCAGCAGCGAGTCGTCCAGCCCGTGGTACCGGATGCCCGACGCGCGAAGGGACGACACCGGCTCGGCCCCCGGGGCGAGCTCTGGGAAGAACCAGCCCTTGGCGTCGGGAGGCGGTTCCCCGCCGAACGCGCTCGTGACCTGGTGCGGCGCCTCAGCCCAAACGAGCTCCACTCCGTTGCGCGCAGCCTTGCGCCTCCACGAGCTCAAGCGCTTCCGAAAGGCGTCCGCATTTTGGCACCACCCGTGGAGCATCAGCACTCGCAGCGGCCGCGAGGCGGCGCCCGCACCCTTGCCCGACGCAGTTTTCCCGCCCTTGCCCCCTCGCCCCGCCCCCTTGGCCTTCCCGGCCGCCTTCGCGCCAGCAGCGGCGGGCGGGGAGGGTGCGCCCGCAGCTGCGGCGGCGGCCGCGCACCTCAAGAGGGCGCCCAGTTCGTCGGCGGCAGCGACGGCGAGCGGCTCGGCTGCTCTGGCAACGGAGGCCATGCTTCCCTCGCCGGCGCCGTGGCGGCCCCGGGGCACCCCCTGGCTGCAGTCGGCGCGATGTCTGGCGCGACGGCCAGAGGGGCTCCGCCTGCTGCCTGCTGTGGTTCGCGGGCGCGAGCCCCGAAGACGCGCGCTCTGCAATGCCTCGCTCTGACTCTGCCGTCCTGACCCACTGCCATTCCGCATCTGCGAACGCTCCGCTCCCGGCTTGCCAAGGAGCCCGGCCCTGCCGCCGGGGCGCCCTCCATCCTCGCGGGGTCATGGACCAGGCTCCCGGAGCCCCGCCCAGCACCGAGGCGATTCAATGGGGCGAGCTTGGTGAGCGTGCCCCTCGCCGCTGACGCGGGCGGCGAGCGCAGCATTCCCAGCGCAGGCCAGCGCCGCGCGGGGCACAGTTGGCGTGATCGAGTGCTGCTGCTCGCATCCTCCCCCTCCGTCCCTGGCTATGGTGCCGCGCAGACCCGTGGAAGTTTTACACCATTGGCCCGACGGTGTTTTTCGGCGTGCGCGCCATCAACCACCCGAGTGAGCTCCTCGCGCAGGCGCCACTGACGCCACGCAAGGCCCTCGGCGCCCTTGGCGTGCGCCGCATTTGCTTTCGCTGTCTCGGCGATGCGCTGCAGGCGGGGCGGAGCGCAGCCAGAGCTGCCGGCGGCGCCGCCGCCAATGAGGCCCCACCTTGCAGCGTTGCCTGCAGCGTCCACCGGCCCGGCGCGGCAGCACCCCGCCTGCCGTTGCGGGTGTTTGTTTTTATTGCCAGCGCGACCGCTCGTTTGTCGCTCGCTGCGCTCCGGTCTCTTGCGCGCGTGTGCGCTCGCGCAGTGAACGTGGTGAAGACGCGGCTGCAAGCGCAGCTGGCCGGGGCGCCGGCCTACAGCGGCACGGCCGACGCAGTGCGCAGCATCTGGCGGCAGGAGGGCGCCCGCGGGTTCTTCAAGGGCTTCGGCACCTCCATGCTCAACCTGGCGGTGGGCCAGATTTACATCAGCGTCTTTGAGCGAATGCGCTCCGGCGACGTGGCTCTGCTCAACGGGCTCTCGGAGGCGCAGCGCACGGCTGTGGGCGCCTGCACGGCGGTGCTCGTGTCGCAGACGGTGTCCAACCCCATCGACGTGGTCTCGCAGCGCCTCATGGTGGACAGGTCGGGGCCAGCGCCCAGGGGCGCCGCGTGGCAGCCCGCGGCTCTGCGCGTCGCTCGCGAAGTGGTCGCCGGCAGCGGGGCGCGGGGCCTGTTCCGCGGGTACTGGGCCAGCATCCTGCAGATGGCGCCCGGGTCCTCGCTGTGGTGGACGTCGTACGGGATTTACCGGAACGCGCTGCTGGGGTGTCTCGGGCCCGCCCCGGCCCCGTGGCACCCCCGCGCCGTGGAGGTGGTGTCCGGTGCGATGGCCGGGAGCACGGTGGCGATCATCGCAAACCCGCTCGACGTGCTGCGCACGCGGGTGCAGGTTCACGGGCTGCCGCTGCTGGCCACGCTGCGGTCCATCCTGTTTCAGGAGGGCCTTCGTGGCATCTCGGCCGGAATGGCGGCGCGCGTGGCCACCATGGCGCCCAACGGCGCGCTGGTCATGTCGGCGTACGAGCTGATTAAGCGGCTGTCCCTCACTGACGAGGCGCGCCTCGCGAGGAGCCAGGCCGCCGCAGCCGCCGCTGCGGAGCGGGCGTAAAAGGTAGCCGGGGGGGGGGGGGGGCGAAGCGGGTGGAGCGGGCGGGCGGGCGGAGCGGCAGCTGCGACCCCAGCGGCCTGTTTGGCGCTCCGCACGCGCGCCCGCTCCGCCGCTGCTGCGACTGCACGCGTGCTTGCTATGCGCACGCTTGTGCGGGGCGGCTCGGCGCGCTGAGTGTGTGTTGTCGTGCCGGGCGGGGGAGGGCCAAGTCGCGTGAGCAAAAAAAAAAAACTTGGCAAACGGACGCAGGCAAGCCACGACCGAGCGGCCAGACGCACAGTCACGCCCCCAGTCAGGCACGGATGGACGCCTGGGCGGCTACCCTGGCGGCCTCCGCCTCGATGGCGGCCTGGTCGCCGAGGTAGTACCCGGAGAGCGGCGCCGCGGCGGTGCGGCCGGCCGGGCAGGGCAGCGGCTTGAGGTCGTCTCCGAGGGTATACACGAGGGGCACGCCGGTGGGGATGTTCACGCCGATGATGTCCTCGTTGCCGATGCCGTCCAGGTGCTTCACGAGGGCGCGAAGGCTGTTGCCGTGCGCTACGATGAGAACCCGCTTTCCGGCGGCAAGTGCCGGCGCAATGTCCGACTCCCAAAACGGCACCACGCGGTCGCACGTGATGGCGAGCGACTCGGCCAGCGGCAGTACATCCGGGCTGAGAGCGGCGTAGCGGCGGTCGTGGCCCGGCCAGTGCTCGTCGGAGCGGTCGAGGGAGGGAGGGGGCACGTCGAACGAGCGCCTCCAAATCTTCACCTGGTCCTCGCCGTGCTTGGCCGAGGTTTCGGCCTTGTTCAGCCCGCTCAAGGCGCCGTAGTGGCGCTCGTTGAGGCGGTAGTCCTTCACGGTGGGGAGCCAGGACTGGCCGGCAGCCTCCAGAGCGAGGTTGCACGTGGTCACGGCGCGGGTCAGCACGGACGTGAACACCATGTCGAACTCAAAGCCCTCCTCCTTGAGCGACTCGCCTCCCGCGGTGGCCTCAGCGCGGCCCTTGTCTGTCAGAGGCACGTCCACCCACCCGGTGAACCGGTTCTCAAGGTTCCAGGTCGACTGACTGCGAGGGCAAGGCGCGGGCAACCACGAGCGGTGAGCGGAGGAACGCCCAAGGCTGGCCCGTGGGACTCCCGCAGGCCACGGCCCAGGCAGCCGCGCGCACTCGCACGCAGAGGAGGCGGCTTTTGTTCGAAGCGGGGCAGGCCAGCAAGGCCGGCCCGTCCAAGGCTCGGCCAGATCCGCCGCCCGGCTCCGGGCCGATGGCGGCAGCGCGTGTGACCCTCGGCCGCCTCACCCGTGGCGCATCATCACGAGGCTGTGGGCGCTGCGCCTGCCCGCCGCAGTCCCCACGATGGATGCCGAGCGCTTCACGGCGGCGTTCATGGCTCCCGGGTGCAGACCTGGTGTGCGACGGCGCCCTTGGTGGCCAGTGTTTGAAGCAATCGCGAAGCCAACTGTGGAGCAGTCTGGTCCCAACTCTGGGGCCCAAGTCGCTTGCAGAACGGCACGCTTGCCACACTAGCGGGCCGCGGCTGGGCGGAATGCGCGGGGCGCAACCGCAGCGCCGCCGAAAGGCGCCATTACTGGCCATGGCAGCCGATGCGGCCGCGCCGCAAGCCTGGGAGGTCCGCCAACCGCCCGCGCGCGCGCAACGATCAGCAGAGCGGCCAGCGCTGTCGCCGGCCCGCTCGCCGAGCCCCATCGACATGAGCGCCGCCTCTCCCGGAAGGCGGCACGGATTCGTTCCCCGCGGCCGCTCGGGGGCGGGCGGGAGCCCGGGCGTGCCCGTAGCGCGAGGCTTGCAGCCCTCCGCCCCTGCACCAACACCAGCGGCGGTGCTGGACCGCGGCGACAGCCCGCCCCGCGTGCCCGACGGAGCGTTTGGCGACGCGGACGACGACGAAGACTGGCCTTCCGCCGAAGACGACGAGGAGGCCGAGGACTGGGGCCCGGTTCCAACGCGGCCGCTCGACCTTAGCCCGGGTCGCACGCAGGCCGCGCCCGGCCGCGGTGCTGGCAGAGCCGGCCCAGCCCCTGGCCCGGAGGACGAGGGGTTTGAGGACGGCATCGGGTACGGCGACGACGAGGACTATGGCTTCGCCAGCCCGGCGGAAGGATTCGCCGACGACCGGTCGGCGCCAGGGCGCGGGGAGATCGACGGACCGGGCGGCAGGCGCAGCGGGGCGGGGACGGGTGCCGCTCCCGGGGCCGCTGACGCGAGGGGCGCTCCGGGGAGGGCGGGGGCGGATTCGGGCGCCTTGGGGCGGGCTGGCAGCAGAGGCGCCGGGTCCAGCCGGGGTGCCGGGCAGAGCCGCCCACAGCAGCGGCAGTTGAGTCGGCAGAGCCAGCCTCGACAGCAGAGCCGACAGAGGCAGCAGAACCATCGCCGCACGGCAGGGAGCGCGTCCGGGGTCAGACGCGCCCCCCCCTCCTCCGCGTCAGCCGACCCGGGCGCGGCAGCAGCCGCCGTGGCGTCGCGAGGCAGCGCCGCCCCCGGCCCCCCGCCCTCCTCCGCGGGCGCCGGCGCCGCCGCCTCGGGCCGGCGTGGCCACAGCCAGCCCTCGCTCGAGTTCTCCCGCCGGGCTAGGGCCGTCGACTACACGCCAAAGACGCTGGAGCAGTACAGAGCGGCGCAGCCGGCCGACGGGCGGTACGTCGAGCTTGGAACGCTGGGCCCGGACCTGTCGACGGAGGAACTTTCCCGGAAACACGCGCAGCGGCGACGAGTGCGGGAGTACTCGAAGCGGGTGGCGAGAGCGGTGAAGGCACCCGTGGCGCCGCGGCCGGCGCCGCAGGCGGAGGAACGGCACCGCGCTGCTGAGCGACGCGCAGAGCCGTCGGCGAGGGAGCGAGCAATGCAGTTTGCGCGGAGCAGAGTGCCGCAGCCCAAGACGAGGTCGCCAGCGGCCGCGGCGGGGCCAGGGCACACCAGCGGCGGCGGAGGCGGCAGCGGCAATGGTGGTGGTGGGAGTGGCGGTGGGATTGGCGGTGGCAGGAGTGGAGGCGGGGGAGGCGGCGGGGCCGCCGGCCCGTCGCCCCTGGAGGCGCTAGAGGCGGAGCACGATCGCCTGGCCGCTCGCGTGGCCGGAATTCGGCGTTTGGTGTGAACGAGGCGGATCAAGCTTTCGGGCAGACTGCGTGTTGCCGGGCCGCCGTCGCAGGGGCGCTTGCCTCTGAAGCGAACACGTCGTCTGTCCGCGCAACAACAGCCGGTGGGTCGGGCGCGCTCGACGCCACGCGCAATCCCAGCACGACACTCAGAGCTGACTCGCTTGCTCAGAGCTGACTCTCTTGCTCAGAGCTGACTCTCTTGCTCAGAGCTGACTCTCTTGCTCAGAGCTGACTCTCTTGCTCAGAGCCTGCCGATGCCCACAACTACGGCCATAGTCCTGCCTTGAGTCTGGCGCAGGGTCACGCCCGCAGGCCGTGCGCCCGCATCACGCTCGCCGGCGCCCCCAGCAAGTGGCCCTCCCCCTGCCCGAGGCGTCGCAGGTTCGTCGCCAGGTCGGCGGCCGTCCTGGCGGCGGTTTCGTCGCCGTCGTCGCCCTGCCCAGTCATGGCCATGGCGGCGGCGCGGGCGGCTGACTGCTTGCCCAGGCCCGCCGATGCGCGCTCAGCTCTGCCCAGCGCGAGCGACCCCGCTCTCAGCAGCCAGTCCAGCCGAGTCTGCACCTCGTCCCGGTCCGGGAACCGGCGCCCCAGCCCCGCGAAGTCAACTCGGGGCGCTGTGATCCACACTCTTCCCCTCATTGGCGCGAGGCTCTTTCCGAGAAACGCCGCAACCTGACCGGCCGCGGCGCGGCCCAGCGGGCGGCCCACGCGAATCACGTGCAGCCACGGTCGATCGACTGTCCGGCAGAGCTCGCCAAGCGACCGGACCGCTGACACGCCGCCCGGCTGCGACCAGAGCACGACTGGCCCAGCCGAGGCGGGCACCAGCAGAGCCGCCCTCTCGCCCCAGTCGCGCCCGCACGCCACGGCCGCGTGCAGAGCCAGCAGGTCCGGCGAGTCGCGCGGCAGAGCCACAATCGACGTCGTGACAGTCGCCAGAGTGTCGTGGATGACGACCGTGACGGACGGAAACGCCTCCCGACTGCGCACGATGCGGCGGCGATCCAGCAGCTGCGGTTTCGCGTCGAGGGACGAGGCTTCGGTCTGAGTCGCTGTGCGCGCCCCGGCAGAGCCGCCGCCGCCAGCGCGCCCGGTATCGCCCCCGACCACGCCAGCGCCAGCGCCAGCGCCAGAGCTTGCACCAGCGCCAGAGCTTGCACCAGCGCCAGCGCCAGCGCTTGCACCAGCGCTTGCACCAGCGCTTGCACCAGCGCCTGTGGCGACTGGCGTGGCTGCACGGCCGGGTCTGGGTCGGGCGGCGACTGCAAACAGCTCGTCCGCGCTCATCGATGGCTGGACCGCCGGCGCGGACGGGCCAAGAGCGCCGAAACCGCTGCCCGCCGAGTCGCTGGCCGGGCCGCGGCTGTCGGCTCTGCTGCTGGCCGGGCCGCGGCTGTCGGCTCTGCTGCTGGCCGGGCCGCGGCTGTCGCAGTCGTCGGCGCCGAAAAACTCCGGCTGGCGTCGCGCCGGCGCCGTGGCTGCGCCCGAGACAGGGCCCGCTGCGGCCGCTGCGGCGCTGGGACTGCCGGGTGTGGGGGAGGCAGCGAACGCCCCGGCAGGCGTGCCCACGGCGGCCCCGCCGGCAGCCTCCGCCTGCAAGTCGGCCTCCTCGACGAACGCACCGGCCTCGCCATGCGTGGTGCGCTTGCGGCCGGTGCGGCTGAACGCGGCGGAGGCGCCGTGTCGCGACCACCCGAGCACGACGCCGCCTGCCCGGTAACAGGCAGGGCACCCCACCGCGGCCCCCCCGCACAGCTGGCACACGCCCCACGCATCCCACGTGCGGGGGGACCACACGCGGCCAGGGGCGGCGCTGTCGGCGCCCGGCTGCGCGCTGGCGGTCTCGGGCGTTGCCCCGCGCGCGTCGGCCCTCCCGCCGCTGCCCGCCGCCCGCTGCTGGGCTGCTGGCTCGCGCGGCTGCGGGCCAGCGCCTCCGGCCGGCCCAGGCGACGGAATAGTGGGCTGGCTAGCTGCCTCTTCGTCCGTTCGCGCACCGGGGCCGTCTTTGGCCTCGGCGGCACCGCCGTGCGGTTGCAGCAGCGGCGGCTGCACCCCTCGACGGGTTGGGAAGCCAATTCGCACCTCGGTGCCCTCCTCCGCGTGGACCCTTGCTGCCCCGCGAATCAGGGCCATCTCCCTGGCGCGCCTGCGCTGCCTCTGGAGCTCCATGAGCGCCTTGTCGCGCGCGCGCCGGCGCTCCTGGCGCGAGGCGCTGCGCCCAACCGAGGCGCGCGGCCCCGAGTCCATGCCGGGCCGCGCGGCCGCACTTGGGCCACCTCGCTGCTGGTCGCCCTGTGCTCAAGCCGCCGCGAGAGCCCGCCCGCGCGCGGTGCCGTTCTGAAGGCGGGCCCGTGTGTGTGTGCGAGCGGGCGGCGAGCCGTGCATGCTTGTCGCGATCAAATACTCTACTTGGACGCGGCCCTTGAGCCAATGCGAGTGGGCGCCCCAGGCAGCGCAAGCGGGCCAACAAGCGAGCCTGGCCGATCCGCAACAACAGCTTCAGACGCCCTCCCTGGCCTCCCGTGCCAGAGGGTGGCCGCGTGCCGGCAGCGGCGCGGCGCACGCAGCGGGGGGTTGCGGGCTGGCGCCTCACGCCTGATTCAGCGCGCACATCGGGCCCGGCGCAGCAGCGGCGCTGGCGATCGACAAGGGGTCGTTTGACACCGCCAGAAGCTCCACCGGGGAGGCCGGCCTGTCGAAGGTGCCTGGGGGCGCCATTCGCGTTATGCCGCATGCGTCGGCCGGGGAGTCCACCACCCACGGCATGAGGCGGCGCACGGGCCCGCCTGGCCGCGCCAGCCTCCAGAACCCGTCGCCGGTCGGGAGCGCGCGCCTGGCAAGCGCGGCGGCGTTGGGGTGCAGCGACGGCTCCCCGCCACCGGCTGCGCCGCCGGTGTCCGCAGCGGGCTCGCCGCGGCCGGCCGCACGGGAGCCCGGGGAACAGGCGCCGAGCCAGTGCAGCGAGGGCATGAACGCCCAGACCGACGACAGCCCGGAGACGGCTTCCCCCCGGCAGAGAGCCACTGCGTCGTCGTCGACGTCGTCGGGCCGGTCGCGCAGCGCGAGTGTGAGGAGGGGCTGCGGCGGCCGGCGGCGGCCTTGGCGCTCGCGGGAGGCGTCGGCTTCAGCGGCTGCGGCCAGCAGGCGGCCCGCGCCCTTGAGCGTCCTGACAACCACGGATACGACGAGCGACCCGCCGCTTTGCTGCGTGGCCGCCGCGGCAGCGTTGGCCAGCGCCAGCTCGTCGGAAGGGCTGAGCCGCTTTGGCTCCAGGGTCACCACGCCCGGGGACGAGGGCGTGCCGCCGAGGCCCAGCACGGCGCGCTCCAGCACGGCCCCCAGCGACGGCGCCCGCTGCCTGCCCAGCTCGGTTGTTGCGTGCGACGGGTGCGCGACCGCCAGGCAAGCGGCGCCAGGGCACCTGTCCGACGCGTTGCGGCGCAGGACGTCCAAGTCGAGGCACCGGATTCCTTGGGCGGCCAGCTCCGGGATGCTGCGAAGCGGGTCCGGCGCGGAGCCCGGCCGCGTGCCGTCGACCCAGCCCTGGTGCGAGCAAGCGGCCACGGGCTGCCACGCGCCCCCACCGCCCCGGGCCCGCCGCCCGCGCGCGGGAGCTGAAGTCAGCCTCCAGAGGACGGCGATGGCGCAGATGGAGACCCCGAGGGCCGCCGCAAGCCGGCAAGCGCGCATCCCAGCCGTCGATGCCCCGGGACGGCGGTCCTCGCCAGGCCCTCGGACGCCGTGCAGCGCGCCACAATGGCCGAGCCCTAGCGGCGGTCCGGGGTGCGCCGCCGGGAGCCGCCTGTGCGCCCGCGCGCCGCCCCGCGAGCGCGGGTGGCGATCAGCTCGACGGCCGTCCGGCCCCCGCTCTGCAGGAATTGCCACCCTGCTGCCGCCGGCCCCGGCCGCGCCCCCCGGAAAGAAGCCATCCCCACTTGCCCCGCCGTGGGGGCGGTAGCAAACGCCGCGCTGCCAGGAGCGCACCGCGCGAGGGAAGACCGCGACGCACTCTTGCCGCGCAGACTTGCGACTTGGTGGCAGCAGCAAGCGCAAATGGCTGACGCGTCTCGAGGCAGCCCGGGGGCCCGCCGCATCGGGGGCACGCTGGAGCTGAGCTTCAAGGAGATCGCGTCGGTTCAGGGCATCGTCAAGGCCGTGGCGGAGCTCCAGCTCGCGTCCGGCGAGGTCGAGCCGCCCACGGACGACCAGGTGGCTCTCGCCCGCAGCGCGGGCGCCCACGAAGGCACTCCTGCGGCCAGCGCCCCGCCTGCAGGCGGCGCCTCGGTCGACACGGCTGCGGGGCCGAGTATGCATGCGCTCGGCCTGCCGGAGCCGAAGCGGCGCCGCTTTCAGGCGGTCAAGCTGGACAACAACGCCATCGAGTCTCTCGCGGGCCTCGGCCCCGTGCTTGCCCGGGTGGTGTCGGACCCCGCTGGCGTGAAGCTCCTGGACCTGTCCTTCAACCGCCTGAGCGTGGGAATGGCGAGCGACATCGCCGCTGCCGGCTGCGAGGGCCTGCTGAAGCTCTACCTGCACGGCAACGCCGTGGAGTCGCTCGGCGAGGTGGTCGCCCTGGCAGAGACGTGCCCGTCGCTCCGCGCACTCTCCCTCCACGGCTGCCCTGTGCGGGAGCACCCCGCCTACCGGCCCTTCCTGGTGGCCACGTTCCCCAACCTCGTCACCCTTGACTTCACGCCCGTCACGCCGGCGGAGCGCGACGCGGCCGTCAGCTGGCGCAAGATGACCAAGGTCAAGGTGCCGCCCGTCGCCCCGCCGCCCTCCTGAGGCTTGCTAGGGTTGCGTGACCGATGCCTTTGCAAACGCTGCCTGGTTGCGTGACCGATGCCTTCGCAACCGCTGCCTGGTTGCGTGCAATCAGTCTGAGCTTGTGCTTCCCGCCGGCACGCGGCTGGGACAACGGCGGGGGAGTCTCATCATATCTCTCGAGTTGCAACTGGGCGCGGGCACACGCACACGGGACTCAGACTCCACGCTTGCTTTGCGCGAATGCCAAACCATACGCAAACCATCGCGCACGGGCGAAGCGCTCGGGCGCTGGGCCGGTCCAACTGGGCCGGGGGGGGGGGGGGGGCTACAGAGTCACGGGAATCGAATGACAACGGGTGAAGAATCAGAGTCTTTGGATGCTGGAACCATATGAAAGTCCACGGCGCGCCGGTGCCGCAGGGCCAGTGGTGCGGCGTACAAGAGCTCCGCCGAGGACAGGGGGAGCATTGGCGGGGCGATCGGAGGCGGAACGAGGGGGACGTTGTCGTTGTTGTTGTTGTTGTCGTTGTTGGTTGCCGGCGCGGGGGGGGCGTTGCCGGCAGATGCTGCCGTTGCTGGTCAGGCCAGCATCAGCACGAGATGTCCGCGCGACGCTCCGCAAGGCTGGACAGCGCGTGCGGCTGGCCGGCCCGCTCTGCCGCGGCTGCCGTGAGCGCGGCCTGCGTCGGCGACATGAGCTCGAGGCGCGACCGCCCCACCTCTCTCGGGTGGGCGAAGCTGACGTCGACCTGCTGGCCGAGTACCGTGGCGCGGCGGGTGTGGGCTGCCGCTGCGGCGGCCGCGGAACTCGCAAAGGTGACGAATCCGAAACCGCGCGACCTGCCGTTGGCTCGGTCGCGCATCAGCTCGCAGCCGACCACCTCGCCGAAGCGGACGAAGTGGCGGCCGAGGTCATCCTCCGTGGCGGACTGGGGCAGTCCGCCCACGAAGATGCGGCGAATGCCCCCCGGGGGGTCGGCTGAGCGGCTGGGTGGCGCCAGGGGGGCGGCGGCGGCGTCGGCGGCGGTGCTGGGCCCGTCGGCCCGAGCAGGAAGCCGGAACTGAGGAGGCGCTGGCGGCAGCGCGGGCACGCCGTGGCCGTGGCCGTGCTGGAGGTGGTGCTGCTGGTGCTGCTGGAGGTGGTGCTGGGGGTGGTGCTGGGGGTGGGGGTGGGGAGCACCGCCGCGGGGGCCGGCGTACGCCTGCCCGGCGCCCGGGCGGGGACCGAAGCGAGGCCCGCAGTGGGGGGGCGCCATGGGCCCAGAGCGCGGCCCAGCATGGAGAACGCCGCCCCGGGGGGCATGCCCCGGGAGGTGGTGGAGGGGCTGGCGCGAAGCCTGAGCGGCCGGGCCGGCGCCCACCGGGGACCAGTCGGGAAGCCCGCCGTGACGATGCGGCCCCTGGGCGGGAAGCGCTGCCAGGGTGGTGGTCGGAGCGGGCGTGGGGGCAAAGTCAGAGGCCCAGCCGGCCCCCGAGTGGGGCGGCGTGAAGCTGCCCGCCGCGCCGCCGAGCGGCGAGGTGCGGGCGAGGCCGGCAGGGGACGGCGCCTTGGGCACGGCGGGCGAGATGTCCACGGGGCGGCCGCAAATCGCCTGCCGCGTGTTGAGGCATGCCGCCGCAGCGCGGTCCGAGGTGAAGACAACGAAGCCGAAGCCGCGCGGCGCGCCCGTGAGTTTGTTCCTCATCACAACGGCGCTTGCAACGTGCCCAAAGTGGGAGAAGTGCGCAAAGAGGTTCGCGTCCGTGGTGTCCATGCCCAGGCCGCCCACAAAGAGCTTGCAGGGGTTGGGGGTGCGGGCGTCCAGCGCAGGGGACGACGGCGCGGCGAGCGAGAAGGACGGAATTGTCCAGCAGCCGAGGCGCGCGTCGAAAACCATCCGCGGCGGGGCGCCGCCGCGCAGGTCGGCCGGGGCGGGCGGGCAGGACGTAGGCGGGAGTCGAGGGGGCGAAGCCGCGCACGCGGACGGCCCCTGGGGCGGCGAGAGGCCGGGCGGGGAGCCGTGCCGGCTTCCGGCTCGCTGACGGGCGGCCTTCGCGAAGGCGATGCCCGTGGCGGAGCCGGGGCGCTCCCCGGGCGCGGACCCCTCCGAGTCCGATCCGCCGGCATGGTCCTGGGGGAGGGGGTGGCGGGCGCCGGACGGGCTGGTCGACACAGGCCGGGTTGCGGCCTCGTCGTCCAAGGCCGCGAACGAGGGCGACTGCAGCGAGCCTTGGCTGATGTGGCTGAGCGCCGAGCCGGCGGGGCTCTCGAGCGGGTCGAAGCCCACAAGGCCGCCGCCGCCGAAGAAGAGCTTGTCCGGGATCGTCGATCCCGTCAGGCCGCTCTCGGGGGCGGGCTCGGGGGCGGGTGTCAGACCCACTGGCAGGCCCGAAACGACTGCGTCGGAGTCGGTCGCGCTGCCGTCCACCGCCACCGGCGCGGGGAGGGTCCCGGAGCGGCAGTTGCGCTCGAGGAGGCCGCGGCGGGGGGTGGGGCGGGGGGCGCGAAGGCCAGGGGCCGCACGGCCGCGGGGGAAGTCCGCGGTGTCGGGCGTTTCCGCCGACCCGGCGGGGAAACGCCGGCAAGCTGGCTCGCTGGCGATCGCGCCGGCGACCGGAGGGCCGTCAGGCACCGGGCCGGAATCGCCTTCGAGCTCGGCACGAAGGTCCGAGGGGATGGGCGCGGCCCAGGACAGGCGGTCGCACGCGGAGTCAGACCAGATGCCATCCTGGGCCGTCGAGCAGGCGTCGTGGAAGGCCATGGCGTTGACCGGGAACGGGGCCGGCGGGGGCGCGAAGGGCCGCGAGGGACGGCCTCGGGGGGTGGGTGGGGGCTTGGGCAGGCCGCAGGGGCGGCGCTGGAGTGGCCGAGTGACCTCCTGAGGGAGGGGTGCACGAGTGAACGCGCGGCTCCGGACGTCGGAAACATCGGGACTCTGCCTCGCGAGGCGACGCTGGAAGGAGAGCAAGGCCCGGCCGCAACGTTGCCCGGGCCGCAGCTCCGGACGCCAGCCGCGCCCTTGCTGCCGCGCGGGACACTGCCGCCGCGCGGCAGCGCCCCGGGCCGCGGGAGGCGGGCGCGCGCCGGACCGCTGCATGCGACGCAGGAGGCGCCCGTCGCTGCAGGAGTTGGCCGAGATTGCTTTCCACTGCTCGATGGCAAGCCGACAGAGCAGGAAAATTACAAGGGCGTCGCCGCAATGCTTCCGGCGCGCCGCTGCCTCCGGCAAGCATCCCGAGCCCGGCCTCAGCTCCGCAAGCGCCTCGGATGACCGTCGGGTAGCGCGCTGCTGCCGGACCGGCTGCAGGGCCGCGCGAGGGCTGCGCTGCAACGTTCAAGGCAGCGGCGTCGTCCGGCCGACACGCGGTCGGAACTCTGCGGTCAGCGACGCGCAAGCTCGGGAAATCGTTCCGGCACTCCCGCGGCACCCTTTGCCCGCATGGCGGCGGCCGCGGCAGAGTGGCCCCGGCCGGAGAGCGGCCACTTTGAGCTGTTCGTGGCCAAGGCGGCCTGCAAGTTTAACGCGGCGCATTTCATCGCCCACCCGGACGTGAGCGCCGGAACTGTCCCCGTCGCCAGACCTGTCCCGTCGCCGCGGCGCGGCCCTCGCAAGGCCGTAGGCTCCCCCGTCGCGCGCGCTCTCGCGCTCGCCCGCGCAGGGCTACCGCGAGCGGCTGCACGGACACAACTACCGGGCGGAGATCACGGTCAAGGGCCGGCAAGGCTGGGCGCTGGGGGAGGACGGGTACCTGCTCGACTTTGGCAGCGTCAAGAAGGCGCTCAAAGCCAGCTGCGCGGAGCTGGACGAGACCTTCCTGTGTCCGGCCAAGTGCGCCGCCACAGTGGTGACGCAGCTCGGTGCGGAGGGGGAGGTCGTCCCGCTCGCCCCCGGCAGGTGGGACGGCCGCGGCACGCTGCGCATCGTCGTCAAGCACGACGGCGCGGAGTTCACGTGAGCGTCCCCCCTCCTTTGCCGGCCCTCGCTCCCTGCCAACCCTCCCCCCGTTGCTCCCCGAGCGCGCGCGCGCGTGCATGCCAGGCCGCTTTGCTCGCGAGCGCGCCAGGAGTTGTGCCTGGGCCGACGCGCTCCGCCGCTTGCTCGCTCGACCGGGCCGAGCGCAGGATGCCCCGCTCGGACGCCATCGTGTTGCCCCTCGAGCAGGCCTCGGCCGAGCTTTTGGCGTGGTACATCTGCTGCCGCACGCTGGAGCGGCTGGGCGGTCCGGCGGCGCTGTGGGCACAAGGCGCGGAGTCCCTGCGGGTTGGCGTGGTCGAGACGGAGCACCAGGAGGCGTCCTTCACCCTCCCACTGCGCCCGGGTGGCGCTGTCGCTACTGCCGGCTCTTAGGCCTCCGCTGCTGCTCAGGGTTGCTCCACTCACGCCGTCCGTCACCCGCGCTCCGTTCGCGGCTGCGCGAAGCCTCTCTCTACAGCCGGCGTCCTCGGCGTCGCTTCGCTGGGGCGGCCGAACCACACGCCCCGCCGCTCCGCTCGACGGCGCGTCGATGCGCTGTCGCGACACGGGGGCAGGGGGCGTCGGCCGGGGACGGGGCGAAGGAGGCCCTTGCCAAAACACACACAGAGCCGGCTGGTGTTGCGCGAGCGTGGCGACGGGGCTGCAGCAATTCGCGCGCAAGCCGTTGTCAAACGAATGCCGCCCGCCGAGCGCGCGTGAGAGTGGATCGCAACATTGGCCCCTTCCCGACCGGCACGGGCGGGCAGACCGGGCCGGAACGATCCACATCGACAGCGGACAAACGAACGCACACACCCTGCACGCGACTCGCCTCCCCGCCAGAGCCGCCGCCGCATCAGAGCAGCAGGACGTGAGGGCGGGCCCAGGAGCCTGCGCCCGGGCCGCACAGCGCGGTGAGCAGTCGGGCGGTTTCGTCGCTGATGCCCGCCTGGCCTGGAGTGACGGGCGTGAAGCCCTTGCCATCGCCGCACATGTCAACGACGACGAGGGCGGGCGGCGACCCGGCGGCGGAGGCAGCGGCGGCTGGCGCGGCGCCCATCCGCTCGGCCACGTCGGGCCCAAACGCTCCCACCATAGCCAGCGCTGTGAGGCGGCCGGGGGTGCCAACGCCGACAGCAGGGCGCGGACCGCCGCCGCCGCCGCCGCCGCCCCCGCTGCGGAAGTGGCCGCCCCGGCCGCCGCCCCGGCCGCCGCCCCGGCCTCCGCGGCCGCCGCCCCCAGCGCCCCGCAGCGCCGCCATCTGCTCGTCGACCTTCATATGCCGGGCCCACAGCTTCGCGCAGTTGCACTTGAGCGGCTGCAGAGCCTTGAGCACGTCGGTGCATCGGGTGGCAGAGCTGCACACCACGAGCGCGGTCAGGCCGGCAGAGCTGCCTCCGCGCCGGTCCCAGGCCGCGGGAAGCACCGCATCCAGGCCGACGTCGCCGCCGCCGCGCATCGCTGAGAGACGAAGCGCCCCCACCCCCGCCAGCAGAGCCGGCAGAGCCACGTTCGGGATGCGCTGCTCGCGCACATGGGCGGACCAGCCCTCCGGCACGAAGGGGCCGTCGTTCGCCGCGTCGCCTTCCAGGATGGCTGCAGCTGCGGCCGTGCCGGTGTCCCCGCGGCGCACGACCTCCATCGCCGCATCGCGCACCCAGGGGCCCCCCTCGGACCCACCGCCGAAGCCGCCGCCGAAGCCGCCGCCGCCACGCCCTCCGCGACCGCCGCGTCCACCGCGACCGCCGCGTCCGCCGCGACCGCCACGGCCCCAGGACCCGCCGCCGCCGCCGCCGCCGCCCGCGCCCGCTCCCGCCCGCGCGTCGAGCTGCGCGCAGAGCGCCGCCGTCGGCCACACCGCCTCGTGGACAAGCCACTGCCACTCCGCGGGAAGGGATTCGTCGCGCGCCGTGAGCTCCGGGATTGGGCGGTGCAGCCCCTCCTCCAGTCCGCTCACGAGGATGGAGCGCACGCGGTTCGACAGCCACGCGGTCTGCGCCTCCTCGTCCACCACGCCGTCCAGCTCCTCACGCTCGCGGCTGGGCTGCGGGCCGACGCGAACAGCCGTGCTGGCGGCCTTTCCCTTCTTGCGGCCGCGCTTGGCGCTCGGGCCGGCCGCTTGCTCCTCGGGAAGTGCAGCCGAGTCGTCCCCCCAGCCTGCGCTCTCCTCCGCCAGTTCCTCGCGCGGCCGCTTGGGTGCGGCGGCAGCCATTCTGTCGGCTTCCGTTGCGCCTCGCGAAGCCCGCTCGAGTGCGGCCCTGCGAGCGGGGGAGGCGAGGCACGAGCGTCGCTGCAACTCGCGGCATTGGCTCTGCTGCCGGCAGAGCCAGGTGCTTTGGTCGGCCTGCGCCAAGCGCCCCAGCCACGCCAGGCCTCGCCCGGACCGGGGAGGAAGGACACCCAGCGAATGGCAGCGGCTGCAGCAGCGTCGGCGATGGCCCGGGCGGCCGCCGCGGTGGCCCCCGCGGCGACGGCGCGCGGCCTTGCGGGCTTTGCGGCGGCGAGGCGCTCCGGCGCGGTCGCGAGGGCTTGCGGCGTGGCCGCCCGCGCCTCGAGCAGCCTGTCCGGGGCTGGGGGCGGCTCCACCTCCGGGTCGGGCGCCTCCCTGAGCACCAACGAGGTCAAGAAGGTGACGGAGAACCGCGACCACCCCTACCTGACCAAGAACGCCCGCTACTTGCCAGGCTTCTCCTTCCCCGCGCCGCGCAAGCTGGAGCAGATCATCAAGTACGCCCTGCTTGAGCGGGAGTCGCCCTCTCGCATCCGCGAGATCTGGAGCAAGTTCCACGACAGCCGCACGGACTGCGCCGCCACCGTGCTCACCCGCGCCGAGTACGAGGGCATCATGAGCAGAGCCGCCAAGTAGTGAGTGCGCGCCGCTTGCGGCGCTGGGCGACGCGAGCACCGCGAGGCGCGCCTGCGGGAGGCGGCTGCGGGCCGGGGGCTGGGCGAGGGCCGGTGGGCAGCGGGCGCTGCAGCGCCCCCACGGCCGGCCGACTGGCTGGCCGCCACAGGCCCACCGGCGCTGCAGCGCGCGCCGCTCGTGCGATGTGGCCCACCGCCTTCCCCCCAGGGAGGATGAGGGCACCCCGTCGTGGAGGCCTGCTTCGCGTCCCCGCCCTGCGCCCCCGCGACCCCCTCCGCCACGACTCCCCCCGCCCCCCCCCCCCGCCCCGCCACTGCTCGCCCGGCCCGCAGCCCGTACTTCATCTACCCGGTTCACAGGGGCGAGGGCAAGTTCTTCACGCTCGTCTCGCAGTTCCAGCCCCCCTACTGCATCTTCACCTTCCTCGACGACTACAAGAACGACCCAAACGCGGCAGAGCCGTACTTTGCGGTGACCTTCTTCCCCGACTTCCTCGAGCGCAAGGGCCTGGTGCTGGTGCGCGGGGACTTCTCCGGCCACATCAACAAGGCGGACGCCGAGCGGCTCCTGCGATTGACCAAGCACTACTACGGGGTGGACCCCAAGACTGTGCAGACGTTCAACGAGCGGCCGGACGAGTTCAGCATCGAGTCGTACTTCTCAAGCTGCCCCTGAGGCGCGGCCGGCCAGGCCCCGCTCCCCGGGGGAGTGGAGGCCGTGGCGCCGGGCCGCCGCTGCTCGGGCGGTCGGGCACCGCTTGAGCGCGCGCGCCGGCCTTGGGCGTGTGGCGGTGTGTGCGCGGGCGCGCGCGCGCAGGGGCTGTGTGCAAAAGCGGCCTGTGTTCGTAACCGCGCGGCGCTCTGCCGCCGCCTCGGCCCCCGCCCTAGCCCCTCCAGCCTCCGGAAGCAGAGCAGGGGCTGCCGCCGCAGCATCGCAGGCCGCCGCCACACACCATGCAAGATCATTCACTCGCCAGCGAGCCGCCCTCCGTGGGGCCCTCGGCGCGGCGCGGCCCCTCACGCAGTGCTGGCGGCAGCGGCAGCGGCGCCGGACGAGGAGGACGAGGAGGAGCCCTCCGCGGCGGCGGCCGCCTCCTCCGCGTCGAAGGCGTCCCGCAGGTCCTTGACGTCCCCGGAGAAGACCTTGACCCAACCGTCCTCCTTGACGAGGTAGATGTTGTTGATGCCGCCGCTGTAGGCGTCGCGGTGGGTGGCGTGGTAGATGGCGCGCTTGCCGAGGGCGACGGCCTCCTCGTCGGTCATGTCGTGGCGGTAGGCAGAGTCGAGCACGCCGTACGCGAAGGTGGAGCCGGACCCGACGGAGAAGAAGGGGCTGGTGTCCTTGGCGTGCAGGCGCATGCCGTCGTTGTCCACGTAGTAGAGCTGCGGCCCCGTCTTGTCCCAGCCGGTGATCATGGTGCCGACCGAGAGCCCGTAGCCGCGGTACTGGGCGAGGGTGTTGGCGAGCAGCTTGGAGGCGGCTGCCACGCTGATGCGCTCGCGGTTGCGCAGCTCGTGGAGGCGGCACTGGACGCCGAGGTTGCGCTCCCAGAAGGCGCAGTCGGCGGCGCCGCCGGCCATGGTGCCGAGGAGGTACGGGTTGATCTCGATCACCTTCTTCACCGACCCGGACGCTGCGGGCCGCTCAGAGCGGAAGGGGGATCAGAGAGGGGGGGGAGGGAGGGGGTGGCGACGGCTCCAGAGCAAGCCGGAGCGACGGGGGAGCTGTCCTGCGCGAGGGGCGCTGGGAGCGGAGGGAGGGTCGTTGGGGCGCGCAGAGCGACTCACCGATGTACGGGCCCTGGGTGGAGCGGGAGTCGACCGCCACCAGAACGCCGCCCTTGAACTTGAATGCCAGGGTGGTGGTGCCCTTGGCGAACTTCATGCGGTGCTCGCCATCGGCGTCGCCGGTGTACACGTTGAAGTGGTGCGAGGCGAACGCGGCCGGCTGCGGGGCGAGCGGGCGTGGGAAGGAGGGCAGTTGGGGACGCTGACTGTGGGGGGGACGGAAGGCGGCTGCCAAGACCGGGGCTGGGCAGGCGGTGCGCTGCTCGAGGCAGCAAAGCAACGACGCAAGGCCGAACTGCAGCGGATCGCCTCGCGCAGCCCGGGCGGCCGCCACTGCCCGCGAAGGGCACACCGGGTGTGCTCGGAGCACACGCGCCCCGTGCGACTGGCCTGCTTCCCGCAGGCGCCGCCCAAAACCGCCAAAGCGGCCATTCCCTGTGGAAACTCCGTGCAGCCCGCAAGCGCCGCCAGCGACCTCTGCACTGCTTCCCAGCGCCGCCGCCGACGCCACCGCTTCGCAGCCGCAACAACGCGCATGCTTGCTGGGCGCCTGGATGGAGCTCGCGAGGCTTGGGCCCGCCAGGGCGCGCAAGCGGCAGGCAACACATGCGCCCCTCCGGCGCTGAGGCCGCGAGGGCGCCGCCGGGGGCGCTCACATCAGCCGTGGACGGCAGCGTGAACGTGCCCGTGGGCACTCCGGTCAGGCGGCCAGCGGTGCTGGCCTCGGCCGGGCCCGAGCCCGTCAGCGCGCGGCAGGCAAGCATTGCGGGATCCGCGAGTGAGCTCCTCCGCGAACGGCAAATGTTTGCCAAGCCGGGAACATGGGCGCTGACCTAACCCCCCGGATCGACGTCATGACGGCAGCGTGCTGCTCCCAGCCGTCTCGCACGCTTGGCCCTCGCCAGCTGCTGGTGAGCCCGGCTGCGGCATGCGCAGCGAGCAGCATGCGCATTGCGGGCTGTTGTGCCGGGGAGAAGCGGCGTGGTGCGGCCCGGGGTCAGGGGCCGCCCGGCGCCGCTGGTGTGCAGTCAAGGCGCGGGAGGCTGCGCCCTCGGCAGCGGGCCTGGGCGGGCGCCTGGCCAGACCGCCTCACCGGCGCCGGCGAGACGACGTGGATGCGCGCTGCCGTGGCGCGGGGGCCGCCCTGGAGGCGCGCCTCGGGACGCTGGGGCAGCGGCCTGCCAGGCCAGCGCCATTGAATGTGTTGCCACTGCCGTCGCCCGCCCCCCTCCCCGGCCCGCCCGACCGCGTCTCCCTCCGCAGTGACCATGGCTGACTCCACCGTGTCCTCCAACATCGTGTGGGATGTCGTGCGCTCGCACAACGCCTTCCTGCGCAAGCGCCGCGGTGTCGCCTTCTCCGCCGAGAAGGGCAACCTGCGCAACCGCCACGGCTACAAGTGGTCCGGCCTCGCCCAGCGCAAGGTCGTGTCCGTGCACGACGAGGTGTCCATGAAGGACGACGAGCCCGTGCGCCGCATCGTGATGACCGTCAGCTCCGGCAACGCCAGCCACCCCTCCACCTCGGTCGAGACCACCGCCGTTGAGGGCCGCATGGACGCCGTCAAGGCCATCAAGGCCGTGAACGAGGCCACCTATGGCACCTACTTCCGCCCGGACATGCGCTCCATGGCCCTCGCCCGCCTCAGCGCCCTCCGCAACTCTCGCCGCACCGCCTTCCCCGAGCGCACCGTCTCCCGCGCCACCCGCTTCCGCAAGGAGCAGGCCTCTTACGACCACCTCAACGCCGAGGAGGACGAGGCCGAGGAGTGAGTCCTGCGCAGCCGCTGGCATCCGCCCGCTCCCCCGACTCGGAGGGGCCGCGTGTGGCTGTGGCGCAGCCGCCTGCCACACGCCGCGAGCTCGGCATGCTCTCGCTTGCGAGGCCAGATCGGTTTGTGGGGCGTGATGCTGCGTCAGTACCGCGCGCCATGGTCACCCAACAGTCAGCATCGAGGACCAGAGATGCCTTGCGTGTGCCTGCGCCCGCCTCCCGACAGCACACCGCCTGTGAACACTCGGCCCCACGCACCAGCACCCAAGCACAAGCCAAGCGAGCAGGCTTTCAGCAAGCCAGCAGCTGCCCCAGCAAGGGGTGCCCGTGACGGCCCTGGGCGCCACCCGCCCACGCAGGGCAGAGGCGCTGGCGAGGATGTTGCTGCCAGGCCGCGCGCGCCGCAGCCGGCGCCCACAGTTGTACAGCCGGCGCCCGAGCGACGTCGCGGTAGGCTTCTTCGCGCGCAGGCTTCTCGCTCCCGGGATGGCGGCGAGCTCGCGCTCTGGGCCCGTGCTTCCGCAAGCGTCGTCAATTGCCGGCGAGGCAAGCGGGCCCGCCGGGAAGGTCTCCTGGCAGGCAACGTGGCAGCCAATGGCCCGGGGCGCATATTTGTGGGTCGGTCACCCCGCGGGGCCGGCGGGGGGACAGCCGCCGCTGCTTGGGAGCGCCGCGATGGCCTCGCCTCCTGCGGCAGCATCCAGCGCCCGCGCTGCCAGCGCCACCGCGCTGGGTCTGAGGACAGGCCCCGCGGACGGCGAGGCCGGCCTGACCGCCTCTGACCGCGCGCTCGCGCTGGCGGGGGCTGTGGCCCGTCGCACGGGCGCCCCCTGCATGTGCATGTACGCACTTGCGGAGGACCTCGACCCAGAGCAGCGCATGCAGGCCGAGAGCGACTGCGTGGCATGGGCCGTCGAGCAGGGCCTGCACAAGGCCTAGGCCCTGGCGCGGCCGCTCTCCCGCCTCCACCAGCTTCCCCGGCCGAGCCTGGGGGGCGGCGGCACTGCCCGTGGCGGCATCGAGCGGCTGGCCACCGCCTTGCGATGCCGCGGCAGCCCTGGTGCGATGCGTGGCTCTGTGTGTGTGTGTACTCGCGTGTGCGCGCGACGGAGGCAGCGCTTCGCCGGTGGCGACAGCGCGCCACAGCAACCACGCGAGGCCAGCCGTCAGCACCCAGCCCTGCGCAGCGCGCACTCGGCTCACTCTGTCCATGACACTGCAATCAGCACACGAAACGGGCTTGGGTCGCCTGGCGACGCATTGAACCAGCATCGCAGAGTCGCTCACCCGCTGCGCTCCGGGAGCTGGGCCGGGTGGACGGCAGAGCCGTCAGCGGCCGCGCCGGCGGAGTCGGCGGCGTTGGCGGCGCCACAGCCCGCTGCGCCGGCCACCCCCTCCGACTCCAGCCGCGACACCCAGCCGTCGATGGCGTCGAACTGCGCCTGCAGCGAGCGGTACAGGAACGGCCGCAGGTCGAAGCGGTTGTCGTCCGGGCTGTAGGCCTCTGCGTGGTACGCGGGCGTCAGCACCGTCGCCTTGTGCCGGTTGATCGTGTGAAACCGCCAGAAGCGTTTCACCTTGTCGGCCACCTCCACCGCCGACAGGTGCGGCCACTCCGCCAGAAGGCGGCGGCACATTGACAGCGGGCCGCAGCGATCCAGCTTCCGGAGAGCGCCGAACCGGCGCAGCTCCGCGTACGTCATGCCCATGTCCTCCTCGTCAGTCTGAGTTGACTCGGCGGCGCCGTCGGGCAGCGGCTGCAGCTCCGCGGTGGGGGGCGCCCCCGCAATGCCCGCCAGCTGTTCCCACCCGTAGCCGGCAGAGCTGCTCGCCCACAGCAGGAACCGCTTCAGGTCCAGCTTCGCCACGCCGCCGATCGGGTTGACGTCGGCGGCAGAGCAGTCGTACTTGGTCATGTAACCGCGCAGAGCCTCGTCGACGTTGGCAGAGCCAAGCACGAGAAGGAAGCCGCCCCTGCCGCCGGCGAGCCCGCGGACCCACGGGAGCAGCTGCGCCAGCGCGTAAGACAGAACCATGCGCAGTCGCGCCTGGAGGTTCTGTAGGGCAAGGTCCTCGGCCCGCGTGCCGCCGTGGGCCTCGTAGCGGGGGGTGCGCCCGCCGGTGACAGCTGCCAGCACCGCCACCACCGCTGCAAGCACCGTGTCAATCGACAGCGCCAGGTGATAGGCGCCCAGCTCGCCGGCCAGGCCCGCCGCCCGGGCCCGGGTGGCGGCGGAGGAGTTGCTCGACCCCATGTACGCCGTGTGGAGGATCAAGCCGCACAGGTGCTTGCCGGAGGGGGGCACCCAGTGGGCGTCCGCGGGGTCGGTGCGGCCGACGAGACGGCGCACCTGGGCAGCCACGCCGGCGTCGCCCGCCGCAATGGCCTCCACCACCATCTCGCACATCACGCCGACGATTGCGGCCGTGGCGGCGCTGTCAGCCCCGCCTGACAGCGGCAGGAAGAAGCCCCTGGCGCCTGACACGCGGAGATAGTCCCAGAGCCAGCAAGCGGGGCCCCTGGCAATCTCCTCCTCAGGGCTCAGGTATCGCACGCCGCCCGGCCCCACGCGGCCGTACACCGGGGGGATTGACGTGGCTGCCGCTGCTGCCGCTGCGCCCGCGGCGGCGGTGGCGCCCGCGGCGGCGGGAGCTGCGGTCGGCGACGCAATGCGCCTGGGCGGGCAGGCGGCGCCTTCGGGGCGCTCGTTGAGGGGGGGGGTGGGTGCCACTCGGGAGGCCTTGGAAGCCACCATGCGGAGGGCCCTGGCAGGGACTCGGGGGGCCCTCGGCTGCGTCCGTGCCTGCACCGACCGCGACGCAATCGCCATTCGGAAGGACCTGACCGCGTCGACGTCCACCACGGCCGTGACGACCTCCACCTCGCTGACCCCGAACTGCGAGCCCTGCGCCACCACAGCCCCGTTGCAGGCCACCAGCGCGCAGCCGTCGTAGTAGAGGCGGCCGCCGTCGCAGCCCTGCTGGTTGGAGTACACGTACACGCCGCCGCCCTTGGAGGTGGCTGAGCGGATCAGGTCCACGCGCCGGTGCAGCTTGCGGAGCTCGTGGTGGCTGCCGCTGCCGTTGGCGATGATATCCACGCCGTCTAGCGAGAGGGCGATGTGCGGGCTGCGGGGCGTGAACAGCTCCTCGCACGTCTCCGTGGCCAGGCTCACGCCGTCCTCCGACACCAGCACGCCGCACCCGATGGGGGCGTGGCTCTGCCCGTTGACGTCCCGCACTGCCTCTGGCAGCGCGCAGTCCTCCAGCTCCAGGCGCTCTGCCGGCCAGGCCGTGAACCACCGTGGCTCGCGGTAGTTGCCGTCGTCAGCCAAGTGCAGCTGCGGGGCGGCGGGACGCGGCACGCGACACAGGGAGCGGGGGAGGAATGCACAAGGCGCGTGCTTGGCTGGGAGGGGGCGGGGTCCCTGGCGCCCGCGGCAATCGTCGCGCAGCTGCACGACTGCGAGCGAACACTCCCCGCAGACCCCGCGAGCCGCCCGCCCGCCCGCGCCTCACGGGGCGAGTCTCACCTTTGGGCGGATCAGAAGGATCTGCCCGTCGAGGCAAAACACGCGGCAGTTGTAGCGCACGCCGCGGTGCATCACGGGCATGCCGATGTCGCAGAGAATTCCGTGGGTGGTGTCGTCCGCCAGCAGGCTCGCCAGAACCGCCCACGAGTGATCGAACGTGTCCATCTCCAAAAAGTGGTCTTCGCAGCCGTACCCCGGGATCTCAAGCTCGGGCCCGAGGCGGTAGCTCGCCCCGGACTCGCGGGCCAGCCGAATCGACTCGCGAATGCGGCGCTCGTTGCCCACAAAGTCCAGAGCCCACTGGTTGAGGCTGCATGTTGCCAAGGTAACTAGCCGCATACTTCAGCTGCCCCAGGCCAAGCGCACTCAAGCACCCCGTGACCAGTGCAGCTTCGCGAACAAACTCCGGCAAGCAATATCCGAGCGCCGCGCAAACATGTGTGAAGCCGACGCAACAAAGCAGCCGGAAACGGCTGCGAAGCGCCAGGGCCACCTCGAAGCCAAGGCCTCGCGTTGTAGGCGCGCACGCACTCGAAGGCAAGCGACGGGATCGCAGGGCTGGCCGGGCAGCGCGACGAGCACGAACGAAAAAGGCTCGATCAAACTGAGCTGACCAACATCCATTCCTCGGCGCTTGACCGGCCCGAGCTGGATGCTTCCGTCTCTGCCTTGCAGCACACGCGGGCGAGGTGTGCGTAGAACAGCCCAAACCAGTCGAGTGGCCACGGCGCGTCGCAAGAGCTCCATCTGACCTCTGGCTCTGGACCATCCTTGGGGGCGTGTTGCTGCTGAGCCAGGCAACGAGAGCCGCAGATTGCGACATGAAGCCACAAACTCCACGTGCCGTTCGCCCGGCGCGCTCGCCGTTCTTGGAACGGGCCCTTCGCACGAATGCCGCACCAGCTGGCCTTGGCAAGTCACGTCACACGCACTGCAACCTCCAAAATCCAGCTGCTCAAATGCACACCTGGGCGGCACTGAGGCAACACAGCTAGCCGCCATTGGCTAAGCGACCCTCGGCTTCTCTCCCAGCCGGAGGGAACCCCGCCAAACTCGCCGACTGTAGGTGCAGGCGCTCCAGAATCTGTGTTCAGTGATGCATGCAAGCGGCCAAACCAGGCAGACCTGCGCGAGTCGTGAATCAAACGAACCTCCTCTGAGATCCGACTGCTTTCAAGCTCATTGCTCAGTAATGACGAAAGATCTCGACAGGAGGTGGGCACACGGCGTGCTTGTGTGACATGAGGAACGCTTTCAACCCTCGCCTTCGTGGTGCTGGCCCTCACCCGATGGCAATCCGGGCACCACGCAATGGCCCTCCTGGCGCAGCGTCAGGAGGGGAAAGCAGCAATGGCGTGACAGCCACTTGGAAAGGGAAATGATTTCCATCAAGTGTATACTTGACTCAGCACGGGCTTCCGAACGAGCGGGAAGCCTCGCTGGCTCAGGAAACACTCAAGCCTAAGCCAAGATGAGCTGCTATCTGACGAGCTTCATACCGATACTGTTTCAAGGTCTCTGGGGCTGCGTCAAGAGCATGGATTCGACCTGCCTCGGAGAGTGGCATCTGCTTGCAACGCTGATGGGAGACCGGGGATCGCCTTAACACTTGCCAGGAACATGGCGTGGAGGGCACAAGTGTGCAGCATTTGGTTAACAGCTGCAATCGAAACACCTCAACGGGCCAATGTCATGACGGAGTTCGTTGCCCGTAGGACCAGGTTCCGGAAGGTTCAACGCATGCTTTTCTGCACGTCGGCTTGGGGAACGACCAAGAGCTCAAACGGGCAGAGTGTGTCCCATCAAGCCTAGTCAAGCCCCCCCCCCCCCCACCAACCAAGGCCAGCTGCGATAGCAGACAGAATATCTGCACCAACTGGATCACAGCTGTCACAACAGTTAATATCAATCCATCGTGCCCGCTGTGACGCAGCAATCCAGAATTGAATCCGAAACTGGGCCAAGCAACGCTGCTGCGCCTTTTTGGCCGCTTTCCAGGCAACCCGTCACGAGAATCGAACCAGTCTGATGCACGAGGCATGGTCCGCTTGTCTACCGCTAAGACTCCCCCAGCCGGACTATGCGTCGACACTGTGTGAACAATCATCCGCACGTCCGACTCGGCTGTGTCTTGCCATCACTAATGGAATGACCCGACTCGAGCTCTCGAGAGTGAAGCAATCACTCCGATTGTCAATGATGTCTAAATTTGCTGCCGCTACGGACAGGTACTTTCCAGAAAACGTTCTTTGCCGGTGTTCCCTTTGCTGTGGAAGCGGCTCGATTCGCTGCCGAACTTAGTCAGCGGACTAGAATAGGAACTTCACTCGCAACCATTGCTATGAGACATTCTGCTGGAGCATCGTTTCAACGTTGCAAGTAGGTCGAAATCATTCTCAATCTGCACGAGGTCATCAGTTTTAGTGCTGAAGAGGATTCGTAGCAACATTGCCCATGGCAATTTGTTCTGCGCCTGAAACGCTCTCGGCCACAGCGGCGATTCCTCTCGGACGGGCAAGATCGGGTGAATCAAGCGAGCCACCCTGGAATGCTCGTCATATATAACACAAGGTACAAAGTCCGGCTCAGGGCATCGCTTCTTTACATTGCTAAGCAGCTTGCACCGGGGCTCCATGGTGGCTGCGTGAAAACTGGTACCGGTGCCCTGGACATGAAATTGCCACGAGCGGACTTCGTCCTGACACAGCGCACAACGCGCTTCGGAAGAGCGGGATCTTCTGCCATATCTTTGCTATCGCTGCAATGGTCCAGGTGCATGGCAGACGATATCTCATGCATTTGCTTCTCGTTTGTCCTCTGTTTCAGCTCGGGCGCCTTCACAATTCGCGGAGGGACGGAATCGGGCCCCCCTCCTATCCTGGCAACTGCTCCTGTCCGGCTCGTTGATGAAGGCCATTGAATCGTCGGGCCTGCATTGCTTGTTTTCGAGCTGAGCACTGGATGATCTGAGGCGCCGCTGACTTGAACGAGGAGTCCAGTGATCATCGTGCAGTTGCCCGCCACCGAAGCCCGGACCCAGTCATCGAGGTCTGGATGCTGCACGCCTTTGTCTGCGCCACGCTGTTGCTTACAGATGTGCTTCGGCATCCGGGTCGCCAGAAGGGCAGCAATGCCGGCCATCTCTCTTGCTCGTCTCATACTGTCTGGCTGGGTGGTTCCAGCAGGCCTTCTTGAAACCTGGCCAATCCGGACCAGGCAAGGCATTGCGGCGTGGCGGCCCCAGCATACAGCAGTTCGGAGCGCGGGGGCTGTTTGCTGGCCGCATCGGCTCCTTCTGCGACCGTTGTGGCGAGCTGCCTGAGCGAAGGGCCCACCCCCGTGGAGAAATTCGCGCCAGTGATTTTGAACAAGCGTAGGCCCTCAGCCTCAGATTTGAGCCTGCTGCCGAACTCCAGGGCAAGCTCGTGGTGCCACTCCAGTACAAGCTACGCATGTTGAGTATGTCCCATCCGCTAGGGTCGAGCCACTCGGCTTTGCAAGCCCTCCAGACCTCGGCTCGCGTGTTGAGCGCTTTGCCGAAGTTTATGTTGAATTTTGGTTCGGGGACTTGGGCGATGCGCCCATCGATGTTCAACAGGCTGACGTCCGCCGCAGCCCAAGTCTATTCTCATCTGGTCAGTTCCCTGGTGGAAAGGGACCAACCAATTTGTTGCAGATTGAGTGCCCGATGTTGTGCCCAAGCTCACAAGTTGCACTTTGGGCTGCCCGAGCTCCTGACGGGAAGGAAGATGTCCCTGCTGCCGCCGTCCTGGTCGCGACAGTGCGTTTTTATCCACACGTGAGCCTGTGGCGACATCATGAGCGAAATTTTTATCGATGGCCGTCGTACCTGCAACGCCTTGTTGAACCACTCGTTGCCAACAAGAATCAACGTCTGGCCCCCATTTCTGCCCGCACTCCGCCAAGGGACAACAGTACATTAGCCAGGAAGGCCATTGTCGCGGAGGGGCTGAACCTGCGTGCGGTCAACGCACGCGCAAGCCGAAATGGATGCCGAACGCAAACAACTGATGATGCCGGCTGCAAACGCGCAACCGGGGCCTGAGCAGTGCCTTCTGCCCTGCAGGGCTGGGGGACGAATCTGGATTCGGCGATGTCGCCATACAAGGTACTGTCCGTGCCCGAGCGGGAAGCTGGCCTATGTGTCAATGGTTGTCCTCTCTGCTGTGGACTCAAATTCACCCGTGTGCCAACGCCGGGTCAATTGGCCCGGCGCTGGAGAAGCGGCTCGATTGAGTTCTGGTGCTCGGTTGCGCGTGTCTGTGCGCCTCCGATTGCCATTCTGGCCGTTCCATAAAAGCCTGCCTTGTGTCCCTTGTGGGCACGTTGCCTTAGCACCGGGAACGCAGCAAAATTACATCACGCTTCCAAGCCAACTCGGCCAAAGGCCATCCGGCACTCTTGCTTGCACCTCGAGCTTGGGCGCTGGCTGCACAAGCCGTCGTCACTGGCTTGCGTGACGACAGGCATCAACAATGAGGTGCGAGGCGATTGCCGGCTTCAGACCTTGGATTGCAGCGTGTGGGGGACCACTGAGCTTCGCCTGGTCAGGAACCAGCCTGTCGGCTGCAGGTGTGTGCGGTTGCTTGTGCTGAGAACGTGGCTCGGCCCGTGAAGGTGGCGTTTCGTTGGCCGACTGCGCGCGGCTGGCAGAGCTGCGCCGGCACCAGCTCAGTTTGAACTGCGCCGCGCCCGCACGGGCCGAGGCACTGCGGCCGAGCGGCTGGAGCATGAGCTCCCGCATTAGGGTCGAGGGGACCGCCGTTGTCTTCCCTGACGCGCGCTCCGATGTGGTGTTCGTGAAGCACCGGGTGCTCGTCGCGGGCACGCGAGCCGACAAGGGATCGCTGTGCCTCCTGACCCAGACAGACAAAGGCGAGGAGGACATCTTCGCCGGGCCCGACAAGGAGACCGATGCTGTCGCGCGCGTGTGCGTAGTGGACTGCCCGGAGGGGGCTTCCGTCGTGGGTGTGGCCGGCGACGAGCTGCTCAAGTTCGCGCTGCCTGGTCTCGAGCGCAAGGCCGAGCTGTTCCGCGGGACGCTCAAGCTGCGCGCCGTCAGCGCGCGCCCTGGATCACGTTGGGTGTGAGTTTGGTTCATCCGGCTGCTGGCGGGTGGGGCTGCGACTTCAGGTCGTGCTCGCCCCTCCGGCGCCGGTGCGACGGCAAGGCCTCTGTTGGTTTGAAATTCAAGCCGCGCGACCGAACCGCAACTCGCGCGCTCGCCGCACCCGCTAGCTCCGGCTGGCTGCCCGGCCTGAATGCGCACGGACGCGCGCCTTGGATTCTTTGCCCACCCCCCCCATGCCCCGGTGCGCCCGTCCGTGTCTGCGAGCGTCTTCGCTCCTGTGCGCAGCGCCTGCGGAGGAGACGACGGCGAGGTTGCGGTGCTGGACGCGCTGTCCGGCGAGGGCGCCGTCTTCCGCCTCGCCGGCTTCGAGCGCAACATCAAGGACGTCGCATTCTCGCCCGACGGCCGCCTCCTAGCGGCGGTCAGCGCTGACGGTAGCGTCCGCGTGTGGGACGCAGCGCCCTTGGACGCTGCGTCCCCCGCAGCGCCTCGGCCGCTGGGCTCGGCGCACGGGGCTGCTGCGGTGGACACAGGCGACCCCGACCTCGCTCCCGGGGCGGAGCGGGCGGCCACGCCCTGCCGTATGGCCTGGGCTGCGGACAGCTCTGCCCTCCTCGTGCCGCACGGCGCGGCCGTCAAAGCGGTGGCCGTGGACCTCGCGCCGCCGCCGCCGCTGCCGGCCTCCTCCTCCTCCTCCTCGTCTTCCGCTGCGGCCGGCACCGCGGGCGGCGCCACGCTCACTGTCCGCGACATCGGCCTGCCCTGCGCTGACGTGGTGGTCGGCGTGGCCGTCTCGCCCTCGGGCAGGTACGCCGCCTGTGCGGAGCTCGGCTACCGCGTCGCTGTCTACGACCTGGGCGACCGGCCGCACTCGCTGGTGCGGGGCGTGGTCGGCGGCCGAGCGGGCTCTGCCGCTGCCGCGGGCGGCGCAGCTCCGAAGCGGGTCGCGGTGGTGGAGTCTGACTCAGAGGTGACCGCGATGGCATGGAGTCCCTCCTCGCCCGAGCTCGCCGTGGTGGACGAGGACGGCCGCTTGTCGCGCTGCCACCCGGTTCAAGAGTCGCTGCCGCAGCCACACGAGGCGCCCAGCCCCGCCCAGCCGTCTTCGAGCAAGAGTTCAGCGGCTGCGGGGCGGGGGGCAGTCTCGACTGCCGCGCAGTCAGGCAGCAGCAGCAGCAGCAGTAGTGGCAGTGGCAGGGCGGCCGCCGTCGAAGCAGGCCGCGACGCCGACGCAGCCACTGCCTCCGATGCCCACAGCGGGAACGACGACAGCAACAACGACGACGACGACGATGACGACGCTGCGATGCTGGCGGCGCTGGAGGCCGTCGAATCCCCGGCGGCGACCCGCGGCGAGGCTGCTGCTGCCGGGGTCGCCAGGCGTGCGGAGCCGTCCTCACGCATCGCTGGCCGCACCGCTCCAGATTCGCCCCCGGCGCCGGTGTCGGCGCTGGGGCAGCTGTTTGCCCAGGCGGGCGCCGACTCGGACGACGACGAGGGCGACGACGACGCTGGCGGGGCCAAGCCCTTTGTGGAGGGCGAGGCGGCGGAGGCGGACGGCAGGCACGCCGATGACGAGGAGGAGGAGGAGGAGGAGGATGACGACAGCCAAGGCGGCGAGGACGACGGCAGGGGCGAGGACCTGGACGACGTCGGCGCGATCAAGGGGCGGCTGGGGTTCAACGAGGACGGCGAACCGCTGGACGAGGAGGAGCTTGAGGCGATGCGACGGGCGCGGCGAGACCCGCTGGCGGCGGCCGCCCGCGTGATCAAGGAGCAGCGGCAGCGCGAGCGGCAGCGCGAGGCGGCCAAGCAGGACGGCGGGGACAGCGCGCTGGGCGTGGCGGCTGCGGGCGCGGTCGGCGGGGCGGTGCAGGCGCAGCCCGTGCTGCAGCCGGGCGCGTCGCTGCCGACGCACCGCGACCCGCGGCGGCGGTTCCTGTGCTGGAACCGCGTCGGCGCCGTGACCAGTCGCGACGACGACTCCCACCGCACCGTGGAGATCGAGCTGGACGATTCGAGCCTCGCCTCTGGCAAGGGCCGCGGGACGACGGTGCGGCTGACGGACACGGAGGGCTTCACCATGGCCGCGCTCTCAGAGGAGGGGGCGGTGCTGGCGGCCCCGGCGCCCGCCGCGGCCCCGGGCGACGGCGGGGCGGGAGCCAGGCGGGGCGGCCGCGGCGCCGCCGAGGGGTCGCTGGTGACGTGGCAGCCGCTGCGCGGCTGGACCGAGGGCGGCAGAGCCCGCTGGGACATGCGCCTGCCGGCGGGGGAGGAGGCTCGGGTGGTGGCGGCGGGGCGCGAGTGGCTGGCCGTGGCCACGTCCCGGCGCCAGCTGCGAGTGTTCCGCACGTCGGGGGTGCAGGAGGCAGTGTTCCTGCTGCCCGGCGCGGTGGTCAGCATGGTGGGGCGCGGCGCCCTCCTCATGGTGGTGACGGCGTCGGGCCCGCCCACAGCGCAGGGCCAGACCCTGGAGTGGCAGCTGTGGGTGTGCGGCGACGCGCGCGCATCGGGCCTGGGAAGCGCCGCCGGCGTGGGGTCCGGGGCCCCCGGCGCCTGCGCGTCCGTGGGCCTCGGCGGGCTGGCCGGCCGGGGCGGCGTGGGCCCCGCCGGCATGCCTGGCGTGGCGCTTGGGATGGGCTCGGTGCCGCGAGTGGTGGCGGCGGGGGTGCTGCCCCAGCGGCCGGGGGAGCAGCTGACGTGGGCCGGCTTCACGGAGGAAGGTTTGGCCGTCGTGGCAGACTCGGGCGGCCTGCTGTCCGCGCTGTCCCCGGGCGCGGGGTGGGCTTGGACTGTGCTGGCCGACCTTCACGCCGACGGCGTGACCGACGAGGGCAAGGGGCAGCGCGCGTGGGTGGTGGACGTGTCCAGCGGCAGGGTGGTGTACGCGCTGGTGCGGTCCGCGTCCAAGGGGCCGGCAGTGCTGCCGCGGCCCGTACTGTCGACGCACTCTTTGCGGGCGCCGCTCTGCGGGCCGCGGCCCGACGCGGAGTCGGCGCGGCGCCGTGCCAAGGCTGCCAGCAGCGCCGCGACCGCGCAGTCCTCGGTGGCGGGACCCGACGCCGGCGGGCTGCCCGCCCCCGCGTGGGCGGCGGAGGCGGAGATGCTCGTGTCGCGGGTGCGCGCCGACGCCCTGAGGTGGAGCACTTCCGCGGGCATCCCCGTCGACGTCACGCCCGGACCGGCGGGAAGCCGCGAGGACGGCAGCGTTGACGCGCCGGGCGGCGACGTGTCGCTCATCGGCGCGTCGGCGGTGGGGCTGGCCGCCGCGCGCGCCCGCGGCAAGCAGCTGCTCGCGGCGGAGCGCAGCCTCGACAAGGCGGTGCTGCGCCTGGTACACGCGGCCATCACGAGGGGCGCGCAGGGCGGCGCGGGGCTGCGCTCCGCCGGCGCGGCCGACGCGCGCGCCCTTCACATGGCCTCCCGCATCGTGCTGCCCAAGTCGCTCGACGTGGCCGTGCAGCTGGCGCAGCAGGCAGGGCGGGCGGCCCTCGCCGAGCGGCTCCACTCCCTGCGCCGTGCCAGGGCGGCCGAGCGCGAGGCGGTCGTCGGCACGGCCGAGGCCCAGGAGCGGGTGACCCAGGCCACCAAGTCAGCTGACCGCGCGGTGGAGGAGGCAGCGGCGTCGGCCGCCACGGCAGAGGCGAGCAAGCGCGACATCGCCGCCCGCTCCCGGGCCATGGAGGAGCGCGTTGCTCGCGCCTGCGACGACGCCGTCAGGGCTGCCGAAGACGCTGCCGACCGCGCCGCCGCCGCCGCCAGAGGGGCCAGCAGACGGCTCATGGCCCACGCGCGCGCCGGCAGCGACTCGGCAACGCCGTCGCCTCCCGCCCGCAAGCAGGCGGCAAAGCGCGCGCGATCGGACTCCGTGTCGGACCAGGACGCCGCCCTCGGCGCCGCTGCCGGGGGCGGAGTGCCGCCCCGCCAGGCGGACGAGGCGGGCACCGCCGCCGACAGCGACGACGACGCCGATGACGACGTCGCCGCGGCAACCGGCGTGGCGGGGACGCCCCCCACCGTCGGCGTTCGCGGCAAGAGCAAGCACAGGGGCGCGGTGCCGGAGCGCAGCGCCAAGCGCGTCGCGTTCGCCCACCCGGCCTCCCCGCAGCGCCCCTCCACCCCGCCCCCGGCCGCGGCTGCCGCCAAGCGCCGCAACCCCTTTGCGCGCGCGGGGCCACAGTCGCCGGGCCGCAAGCCCCGTGACGCCTTTGCGTCGCTCGTGGCGCCCTCGCCCGACCGCTCGCGCCGCAGCGGCGCTGCCGCCCTCGCGAGCCCCGGCCGCCTGACCCGCGAGTCGACCGTGTCGCGCGAGGGGCGCGGCCAGCGCACCAAGGCGCTCGCCAACCTCAACTGAGGCGGGCGTCCGGCTGCAGGCTGCCGGCCCCAGGCAGGCAGCAAGCTGCCGCGTGCTCTCCGGGTGCCCTCGTGGCATCGTGGCATCGTGCCCGCCCGAACCCCCCCCCCCCCCCCCCTGTGCTCGCGACTGTGTGTGATTGTCTGTGCGTGGCCCCCCGTGCGTGTGGCCTCGCTTTTCTCAACTTCGTCATGTGCCCGAGCCGTTGCGTGGCGGCCAACCAACAAATTCAACAATCGTTGCGCCAATGCCGTCTCGGCGCTCGCTGGCCGCGGCCGTGCCAACCTCCGAGCTCTGGTCTGGGTCGCGGTTCGGCGCGCTCTTGGCTGGGCCTGAGCCCAGTTCGGCGTGGCGTGGTGAGCGGCTTGGGCAGGCGGCGGTTGGGTGGTGTTGCGGGCTGGCGCTGCGCACCCGAACTGGTTCACGTTGAAACACAAAGGCTCGGCGCCGGCAAATCGACGGGCGACTAAAAGTCGTACAGTGCGTCGCCCTCGAGCTCCTCGGCGCCACCCACCATCACGGCCACCGCCTTGCGGGGAGCGGGGCCCGCTGCCCCCACCCCGGCCCGCCATGCCGAAATCCTGGAGCGCAACTCAGGGCAGGGCGCGAGGTCCGCCTTGGTGAGCGGCTCGCCCGTGACGGGGCAGGTGGTCGAGCCTCGCTGCAACCACGCCTCGATGGCCGGCCGATCAAACGCCGGACCGGACCCGGCATCGCCGCCCCTGCGAACGGGATCGCGCATAGGGTTGCCGTCCAGCCCGCAGGCGAAGTCTGCCGGAACGCCGGCGTCGCCGCCCGCGGCAAGCTTGGCCGCCGCGGTGGCGAGCACCGGGCTGCTTGGGGGGGCGGCCGCGGAAACGGCATCGGGCGCCCGCGCCGGGGGCGCGCCGCCGCCGCCTCCGAGCCGCGCCTTGGCCTCCCGCCCCTGCCGCTCGGACTGCATAGCCCTCCACTGCCGCTCCGCCCACTCGCGGGTGCGGTACGCCGGCGCGGCGGCCATATCCAGGTCCGAGTCGCTGTGCACCAGCGACCTGCCGCCGCCGCCGCCGCCGCCGCCGCCGCCGGTGCTGCGGCCAGGCCGCCTTAGGGCGGGCAGCTCGCCCAGCAGCGGCCCGGCGCTGGTCTGGTAGGGCGCTGGCGGGGCCCCGCCTCGCCGGTCCGACAGCGGACCAAGCGCCTCCCTGGCAGGCCCGGCAGCCGACGCTGGCGCCGGGGCGGCGCCATGCCCGGTGCCGGCGGGCACCGCTGTCGTCGTCCCAGAGGGCGCACCGGAGCCGCTCTCGGCAGCAGCATCAGTGCCGGCGCCAGCAGCAGCGCCAGTGCCGGCGCCAGCAGCAGCGCCAGTGCCGGCGCCAGCAGCAGCGCCAGTGCCGGCGCCAGCAGCAGCGTCGGCAGCAGCGTCGGCAGCAGCTTCGGCGCTCTCGACAGCAGCGCCCTGCTGCGGCCGGTCGACTGCGCTCGCGGAGTCGCCAGCAGCAGCGGGGCCAGCCCCCGACGCCAGCGCCTCCATCGCAGCGCCAAAGGCGGCCGTCTCGCGGGCCAGCGGCAGCGAGCGGGACCCGCGCAGGAGGAGCTGGCCGACGTCAACCCGCCGCGCCGCGAGGGGTCCCTCGGCAGAGCTGCGAGCCACGGCCGCCCACGACGCCAGCGCGGCCTCCTGCGCGGCGCGACGGGCAGGCGACGGGGCCGTGGCGGCGTCGGAGGCCGCCGCGGCGGCGGCGCGCGGGGAGGCGATGGCGCCGCAGTTGACGAGCGCCGCCAGCAGAACCGCGAGGCCGAGGCGGTGTTGGCAGGCCGCTGGCCCGACTAGCAGGGCGGACGCAGCGGCCGACAGCGCGGGGACGGCGGCCAGCACTGCCGCGTCGTCGCTGGCCCGGTAGCCTAGCAGGGCGGCCAGGCGCAGCGACGCGAGCACGCATCTGCCTGCCCAGAGCGGTTTCATGGGGGCGTCGGCCTCCAGCCCGGGTGCATGGCCGGGGCCCCCCGCTTCGGACGCGGCCGCCGCCGCCGCCACGGCCGCTGCGCCGGCGGCCACGCCCGGGAGCACCAGTCTGTCCATGAGCGCGGTGGCAACGCGGAAGTGACCGAGCAGAGCCGCGGCGTCCCTCGGCGACGCGTAGCCCCAGGCGTTCTCGAGAAACCGGCAGAGCCATACGACGGCCTCGAATAGCCGCGGCGCGTCGCGGGATGCGCGCTCCGCCTTGGCGAGTCTGGACCCGAGGCCGGCGGTGGCCGCGCGGAGGACCTCCTGGCCCGGCGGCGAGACCAGCATCGCGGCGGCCTCCCCGGCGCGAGCGGTCACCTCTTCGAGGGAGTGCTCCGTCATGCTGGCAGCGCCGGTCGGGCTGCGTCTGGTGGCGGCTGTGGCAGCTGCCGCCGTGGCAGGCAGCGTGAGCTCAAACAGCATGCGCGCAGCGGCGCACCCCATGTCCTCCTCGTAGGCGGCCACCGCCAGCAGGCGGGCGAGCAGCTCCGTGCACAGGCCCACATCCCCGCGCACGAGCTCCAGCACGTCCGTCGCGGCCAGGCGGTAGGACTGGCACCGCACAAGCAGCACCAGCACAGCCTCGTGCAGGTCGCGGCGCCACGCGCCCTGCCCTCGGCCCGCGCGCACGTCCTCACGCGCGCTGAGCAGCGCGTCGATGTCCTCCGCAAGCCCCGCGAGGGCCTCCAGCACGAGCGGCCGCGCCGGGGGCGCGACTGCGGCAGTGGCGAGCGCCACGAAGGCCAACACGCGGTCGGGCCCCGTCGACTCGTTGACCGTCGTGACGAGCCGCTCCAGCGCCCCGACGAGACCCGCGGGCACACCGCTCTCGGGAAGCGGCGTGCCGGCCAGCTCTCGCAGGCGACGCTTGCCGAACGGCGCGTCAGCGCCCGCTGCCTCCGTCCAAGCCGACATTGTAGCTTCAGACTCGCGGAGGGGGGAAGCCGCGCGTGCGCCCGCGACGCTCACGAGGGGAGCGCTCGAGCCTGGCCCGATATATCGAGCGCTGGTAAGCCTCCTGGCGGCTTCCCGCGCGCCGTACGCTGTGTCCCAGCTGTGCAGCCTGCACCGATCGCGACAGTCCCCTGGCTCTGCGCTGGGATTTTCATTTTTTGCGTGGCGTCGTGGCTCGCGGCGGCGCCCCCGTGCAGCGCACCCGCCGCAGCTTGCTCGCCCAGGCTCACCCTCTCGATGGCCGACATCCTGCCGCTGCTGGAGTACCAGCCCATCTCGGCGGCCCGGCAGCCGCGGCCCAAGCCCGCGGGGGGTGCGTCGGGCAGGGCCGCCAAGGCTCCCAAGGCCGCCGCGCCCGCCAAGCCCGGCGCCCTGGACTCGGACCTGGGCGCCCTGGTGGCGAAGCGTGCGGCCAAGTCGGCCGGCGGCGCGAAGGCCGCGGCGGGCTCCGGGGGGCGAAAGCAGGGCGGCAAGCCGGCCCAGGCCGACGCAAAGGCTGGTGGCGCTGACAAGAGCAAGCCCAAGGCCAAGGCCGCTGCCGGGCCCGCAAAGGGCGCCAAGGCCTCCCCGGGTCCCGGCGCTGGCGGCAAGGGCAAGGCCCGCGCCAAGTCGCCCGCAGCGGCAGCAGCAGCGGCGGCGGGCGGCAAGTCGCAGCCTGCCGGCGGCAAGGGCAAGCGCGGGCCAGCCGTCGTTGCCAAGGCGCCCCGCGGCAAGGCGGGCGGCGCCGACCCGCAGGCGCGCAGGGGAGGCGTGAGTACCGGTGGCAGCGTGAACTTTCGCCTGTCCTAGGCGCTGGAGGCAGAAGCCCCGCGCTGCGTGCGGCGAGTTGCGCAATCTGGGTTTGGGTTTGAACGCTGTGCTGATTCGCCAAGGCGGCGCAGGGGATGCCGGCGCCGCAGCCACGGCGCGCTCCGGCACCCCCCGCCCCCCCCGCCCACGGCTCTCCCTGCCGCCATAATCGTCTGGACCGTCAACGCGTGCCATCAGTCAATGTCGTCGCGCTCGCGGCCTTGCTCGGCTCCTGCGTCCGTACTGCTCGCAGGGAATGGTGTCTGCGCTCGAGGCCGCCAAAGCGCGCCGCGGCGCTCCAGGAGCGAAGGGCCAGCCAGCTCGCGGGGGCGCAGCAGCGCGCTCGCAGTCGGCGGGCCGTCAGCGTGGCAACCCCGGCGTGAAGGCAACGCCGCCTGCGGCCGGGGCGCGCGGCGCGGGAGGTCGCGCCCCCTCGGCCGGTCGCGGAGCCGCTCGGGCCCCCTCGGCCGGTCGCGGAGCCGCTCGGGCAGGGGCTGCGGCCGACGGCACCTTCTCGCTGCCCGCTGCCGAGCAGATTCGCGTGTCCTTCTCCACGGCCAAGTCGAAGAAGGCAACCGATGCCAAGGCCTCGGTTGGCGAGCGCGCCGGCGGCGGGCAGGCCGCTTCGGAGAAGAGCACCAAGGCTCGCGCCAAGCGCCGCAAGTCTGCTGACCAGGGCACGGCCCGCGCCGGGCGCCAGCAGGCTGCGCGCGCCAAGGGCGCCGGCGGCGCGGCGGCAGACGCCATTCTCAAGCCTGGCCAGGCCCGCCCCGGGGCGGTGGTGGAGGCCGCGGTGGCTATGCCCAAGCCCGCTCACACCCCGGGCGTGCGCAAGCTCTGAGCGCCTGGTCACACCGCCCGCCCTCCACCCCCGGCAGCGCCCCTGCGCTCCCGCTTCGGTTCGGCCGCGGGGCTGCCTCGCTGCCCGGAGTCTCTCGTCATTCCGCGACGCCGGCTCCACGGTCCCTCGCGCAATGCCCCCGCGCTCGGTTGCAGGCGCAGTCGCCAGTGAGCGGCTGCCACGCCGGTGTGTGATTCGCTGCGCCGCGCAATCGAGCGCCCTGCGTTGTCTGGCGGGCAGCCGGCCACGGCGGGCCCTGGTCACGCCGGCAGCGCTGCTGAGCCAATCGAACGCACCGCACTGCACCGCGCCCACCCGACGCGCACGCCCCCCGTCCGGCCGCATACCTTCGGTATCCACGGCTGCCATCGGCGAGGGCGCCGCCGGAACGCCTCGCGGCACCGGCTACCGAGGGCGCGACGCCGCAGGGCCGGCCGCCGCTGCGGCCGCCGCCGCTGCAGCCGCCGCCTTGCGGCGGGCCCTCGCTGCGGCGGCTGTGGCGGCGGCAGCAGCGGCTGCGGCCTCCGCGTCGGCCACCCCTGCAAGCTGCGCCGCCCCGGCACTTGCAGTGCGCGCCCTGCCCCGTCTCCGCGCCAGCCGGGCGTAGTCTGCTTGAAGCCCCTCACGCACGTCCGCCGAAGCTGCGAGGAAGAAGGACGTCTCGCCGTCGTCGCCGCCCCCGCCCTGAGGCACCGCAGCCGCGCCTGGCCCCGCGCTCGAGCCAACGGCCAGGGGGCTCCCCACCACCACGGGGCTCGTCGGCACAGCCGGCGCGTCGGCGCGAATTCGGAGGCTCAGCGGCTCCGCACGGGGCGACAGCGCTCTCCAGCCGGCCTCTGCCGGGTCGTCCGCAGCCGCGCCGACGGGGATTGCGGCCGCCACGGGCCCCGCGTCCTCCCAGGAGGGAGGCACGGAGACGGCCGCGCTGCCCCGGCCCAGCGCGCTGGGCGAGGCCGCGTCCAGGTCGAGCCCGACGCTGTCGTCGCCGGCGGCGCGCAGCCATGGCGGCTGGCCCTCCGCGGGGGCGGGCGGCGCCCGCCTCCAGGCGGCCTGCCCGCCGCCGGCGCCCCAGTCCAGCTCAGGGGAGACCGGCGAGCCGCTGCGGCCGGACCGGCAGCCGTCCGAGGCCAGCGCCCAGGCGAGCCCCTCAGCGCTCGGAGCGCCCTCGGCGTCGCTCCTGCCAGCGCCCCAGGGGTCCGCTTCGGTGTCGGTGCCCGTGGACGCGCCGCCGTCGCTGGCTGCCGCGCTGCCGGCAGCGAGCGGCGACGCCAGCCCAGCGCGGCCAGCGGCGCCTTCTGCTGCAGGGGCCGCGACGGCGCCCCACAGCCCAGCGCGGCCAGCGGCGCCGCCTGCCCAGGCGCCGGCAAGCTCGCCGCGTCCGGGCCTGCCGGCCCAGTCCTCCTCGCCGCCGAAGCGGCCCTCCGCGCCCGCCCGGCCGCTCGCCCCTGCGGCAGGCCGCTCGCCGTCGCCGCCCCTGCCGACGTCGCCCAGGTCGTCTGCCCCGGCTGCCGATGCGTCGCTCCTCCCAACAGGCCCGTCCGGCCGGCCGCTGGCTGCGGAGCGCGACCTGCGGCAGGCAGCGGGCTGCGCGCCGATCCGGCCACGCTCGCCTCGAGCCCGCCCGTCGGCGGCACCACCGCCCACGGCTGCGCCAAGCGGACGCAGCGCCGGCGCCAGCTCGCCGCTCCCGCGCCACGCGGCCTCGCCCTCGAGCTGCCTGTCCTGAGCACTGCCGCCGGCATGCAGCTCGCGGACGTTGCGGGCCCGGCCTCCCGCGCTGCTGCTGCTGCCGCCGCTGCTACAGATGCTGCCGTCGCCGCCGCCGCCGCCGCCGCCGTCGCCGCCGCCGCCACTGCTGCTCCCGGCGCCCCTGCCGCCCGCCTGTCCGCCATTGCCGGTGACCCGCTGCGGCCCGTTGTCGCCTTCCGCACCGGGAAGCCGCCCCGGCGTCATGTCCGGCGCGATTTCGATCCCTTCGCGGGGAACGGCCCACTCGGTCCAGCGCCACACGACGAAGACGAACGCAGCCATAATGAGGCCGATCACGCCCTGGGCCAGGCCGCAGCTGAACAGGCGGCGAAGGCGCTCCAGGAGAGGAGTGAGCGGGGCCGCCACGGCGGCGTCGTAGACCACGGAGGTGCGCCGCGCGACGTCGTGCCAGGAGTAGCGAGTGGCCACTTCGTCGTGGAAGCCAGCAGGGTCCACCTCCGAGAGGCGTGATATTGCGCGTCGCACCGCCTCGACGAGCGACTCCGGGTCCGGCTCTGCAAACGCGATCATCCGAGAGGGCAGGACCTCCGGCACGCCGCCCACGCGCGTGGACACGACGAACAGGCCGCAGCAGGCCGCCTCCAGGATGGCGATGCAGAAGGACTCGGTGAGCGAGCAGTTGAGGAAGATGTGGCCCCTGCAGAGCACGTCGCGCACTCCCGAGTGCTGCACCGCCCCAAGCAGCTCCACGCGGTCCTGCAGCTGGTGGCGCTCGCGCATCTCCTCCAGCAGGAGCCGCTTCGGCCCGTCGCCGCCGATGATGAAGCGCACGGCCGGGTACTCCCGGCAGATGCGCGGGATGACGTCAACCACAAGGTCGATCCCCTTGCGGTACACGAGCCGGCTCATCATCACGATGTTGATCGTGCCCTGCGGCCACACCAGCCCGGGGTCAGGTGTGAAGCGCGTCGGGTCCACTGCGTTGGGGATCGCAGAGGTCCGACTCGGGGGCAGCGCCGCCCTGAGCACCAAGTTCTCCCGGCAGGTGTGGGACACGCAGATGCAGTGGTCCACGTCCGCCATGCTGTACTTGCACATTTTGTTGACGCACACGGACGCGAGGTCCGCGAAGCCAAACAGGGAGTGGTCAGTGTACACGCACGGAAGGCCCATCGTGCGAGCGTACAGCAGGCACTCGTGGCCTGTCGTGGACGTCGCCTGGTGCGCATGCACCACGGTGATGCGCTCACGCAGCAGAATTTCGCGGAACAGCGGCAGGAAGGAGTAGAAGTTGGGCCAGGCCACGTTGGAGACCATCACGCTCACGGGGCAGTAGTACACCTTGAGGCCGTTGGTCATGTACCGCACGCCAGCGCGGAACCGCCCCAACGCCGGCGCGGCCTGCTGCTGCAGCGCTTCCGCTCCCCGGCCAGCCAGCGGGCGGGCAGCGCGCCTCGCGCGGCGGTCGCGTTGCGCAGCGACAGTTCCAATCGCGGCGCCCAACGACGCAGGGGAGGGCGGCGCCTTGGTCTCGTAGGCATGCGTTACGACGACGCACTTATGGCCCATTGCCATGAGACACTGTGCAAGGCTCCACACGTGCATTTCCACGCCACCGAGCTGGGGGTAAAAGAAGTCCCCGACGAGGCAGATGCGGTGGCGCCGCTCCCCGGTGCGAGCGAGGCTCATGGCCGGGTGCTGCAGCCGCGTCGCTGCGCCACAGCCAGCTGGGACAGGCTCAAGCACCGGCGTTTTCTGTCCAAGCGCTCTCCCAGTGCGCGTCAAGGAGCGCGGGAAGGCACTGCTACTGGCCAACCACCCCAACACGCCCGCCCAAGGGCCAGGCCGACCCCCGAGCGATGTGGCACACTAAAGAGTACCCCGCGGGTCTCAATCTGCCCCTGGGCTGCGGTCACGGTCGGGAAGAGTGCGTTGCCGCTCACCAGTGGCGGGCGGAAGCGTGTTGGCGCAATTCGGAGTTGCAGAGGCTCGACTTGTGCTTTCAGCTCTGTCGCGGACCGACCAAACGCAGGCTCGTCTCGGCCCCAGAGGACAAGACGCACCGAGAGTACCCGGGGTAGCGCAGCAATACGACATTGGTGCGCACCAATTCATCCCAGGGGAGCCCCGCCCACGGTGAAGCCCTGAATATTCCAGTGCTGCACTGCTCCAAATTTGTCGCTGTGTGTACGTCGCGCTGCTCGGTTTGCGCGCGTTTCTGGCGCGCAGGCATCGCCTGCGAGCGGAGGCTGAGCGGCGACTCGCTGCAGGGTGGTGGCAGTGACCTGGGGTTGGGATTGGGATTGAGATTGGGACCTGGGCTTGCGGGTTCGCGCGATCTGTGAGTCGCTGGGGATGATGTTGCTGGATGAATGAACATCGTTGGATTGGTTCGGGCGAGGCTGTGCATCGAGTGTGAGATTTGGTGACACGAGTTTTTCGGTCCCCCCTGCCAATGATGCTGGGCGTCTGCTCGGCCGCATGAGTTCTTGAGGTCGGGGAAAAGCGACTGGGCGCAGCAGGGCTTCCCGACGCTCCAAACTCTGCCGAGCCCATTCTCGTCGCTGCGCCCATGTTGCATCGCCAGCAACCTCCCTGGCGATGACCGCGGGTGCCAGCAAACACGGGAGGCCTAAGACAGCTATTGGGGGTCCACTTTGGAGCCTGGGCCTATTTTCCGGGCGCGGTGGGGCGCTGGAATAAATGTGCGTGTCGTCGCTGTTGGTTTGCGCAGCTCAGGCGCTGGGCTGCTGGGCGATCCAAGCCGCAATGATTCGCTCGCCCGTCCGCCGTAGGAGTTGAGACTCTCCGGTTGGTCGAGCTGGGCCGCCCGTCATTGGGACCGGAGTCTCGGCGGCTGCAGACTTGTCGCCATTCGGACCCATGGCGGGCAACGGGCCAGGCGACGCAGGACGGACGGCTGCCGTGTGATTGATCAAGGGGGTACTGGGTCGGAAACATGCGCGGTGCATGATCAGCGCGAAACGTCATGGAAGCGCTCAATCTCACGAAAGAGCCCCAGCCCGGTTTGCTGCAGTTGGGATTGTGAACCCCAGCACCAAAAAGCGCGCCAACGGCCACCAGCATACAAAACCGGGAAAGAGAATTGGTAGAAACTCACTGGGGGTCGTACACGTCTGGCTGGGGCGGGCGGAGATGGCGCCTCTTTGCTTGGTCGGCTGCAGCAAGCGCGGCGCATCGCCGCGGAGTCTTCGTTTGTTGAGCGGGTTGTTCCGGGCAGGTTCGCAATCCAGGCTGGTCAGCATCCGTCCAAACGAGCGCAGCTCGGCCCGTTTGGCCCACTCGGTGGTTTGCCCTGTGCGCCTCGGGCCGTGTGGCGAAAATCGCTCAGCGCGCCGAAGTGCGGCAAAGGGTTTGTCATTGCAGAAAAGCGACCCATGCAAGGCACGCGCCATGCATCTGGGATCACCTGGCCTGGCAGCTGACTCTCCTCACTTGAAGGAGAAACCGCCGAGCACCAGCTGAAAAGGACCTGACACCTCGCCGGCAAGACAAGAGCGGCACCATTTCCCCTGCTCCGAGCCCAGACGCGACCCTGAGGCTCAGGCCACCAGCGCTCGCAACGCTGCCATCGCAATTCGTGGCGGGAGGCGAGGCGCAAGCCCGCGCCTTTTGCGGCTCTGCCGGTTTCGCTGGCAATCAGTCAACAGCTGCCGCAGCTTGCTTGGGCGCCAGCAAGGGCACCCCTTGCGGCTGCTCCCTGGCGTCGGCCCAGTTCAGGAACCAGTTGGGTTCATATTTATCCTCGGGGCACTCGCTCCCGCCACCATCAGAGCACGGGCCGCGGTCTGGCAGCTGCCACGACCTCGGCTGCCACCTCGTCATCGAAGGGCTTGGGCAGATCGGGCGACAACCAGCCAAAGCCATTCCAGCCCGCGCCCCGCCGTCGGTCCGGATGCCCATTCCCCGTCGACAGTGGGGCTCTGAGCGCGCTTTCCGAGGCTGCATTGGCTGGCTGGCTTTTGCTGCTGCGTTCCTTGGCACCCGCGCAATCGAATGCCCTGCTCTCGGCGGCTCGGTGACGATTGAGCGGTCTTGCTCGCTGGCCAGTGGGGACTACTCTGTGAGCAGCCTCAGGATCATGACCGGTGTTACCGTGACAGCAACCTTGCCAGTCTCGCTCACGGCGGCGTCAGAAGTCCACGTGGACGGAGCAATCGTCGGGCAGTCCGCGGCTGGAGGGGCGGAAATGTCACTGACTATTCGCGCAAGAACCCTGATTCGGGTGTCCGGACAGGTGAACGTTGACGGTTGCGGCTATTCGAATGGCGCTGCGGCTCCCGGTTGCTATGGCACAGGCAGCTACTGGTATGGAGGCTACCACGCAGTTGCGCCCTCTGGCTATTCGGGATGTGGGGACTTCGAGTGGCCAACGCTGGCAGGGAGCTCCGCAGGCTACGCAGGCTTTCCAGCTTCGGACGGGGCTGGGGGGGGGGTCCTTGCGCTTCATTGCGATGCAACCCCATCCAGCAAAGTCGAGCTAGACGGAACCGTGACAGCCTCGGGCAATATTGGGTACAATCGCGGCGGAGGCGCCGGCGGCTCTCTGATCATCAGTGCCTCCGTTTTCACTGGCGTGGGCGCCGCAAGCGTCAATGGCGGGCGTGCGTACTACAGCTCTCGTCGAGCTGGCAGCGGAGGTCGGGTTGCAATTTACGCCGTGACCAACAACTTTGCAGGCACCGTTGATGCCAGATCCGGAACAGCCGCCACCCCTGCATACACCAACGGAGCTGGGACAAAGTACTGGTGTGTGGGAAAGGCAGCTGCAGCTCAACAGGACGCGGCAACAAACCCTCGACAGTGCGCGCATCGAAAACTGGAGGTTGATAACCATGGGCTTGGGTTCAATTCGAATTCGTTCACGATGTTGGCAACCGGTGTGCAAGCGCGTCACGTAGTCCTGGACGAGCTGTACTTTGGCTCAAACAGCTTGTTTGAGGTCGCAGCGCGGACGACGTTTGACGCAGTCGAGTCTCCAACAGATAGGACGTCTGTCACACTTGGAAACGTAACTGGCCCTGGTGTGACTGGCACAACGATGCGTTTCGCATCAGGGACAACGCTGACTCTGGCCGGCATCAGCCACGGAAAGCAAAGTGTTGGACGTCGTGCAGTTCGAAGCTGGATGGAGCGCTCTGCAGCAGAGCCTGCATGGTTGAGAGATATTGTGTCTCAGGAGACGTTCATGAATCCCACGGAAATTGTCGTTGGTCGCTTGGAAATGCTCGCTGACAGCCAACTCAACGTGGGCAGCATCACAATATTGCGAGCAGGCACCCAGCTCTGGCTAGGAGGCCGGCTCACTGGCTGCACTTCCCTGGTCCTGGACGAAGGCTCGACAATGAGCATGGCTGAGACATCAGGAACTTGGACGGATGATAGCTCTGCCGCGCCCAGTGCTTGGGAGACGTTTGCATGCGGCGGCCCAGAGCCTGCTTGCGTTTCGAGCGGCCGAGACGTCGAGTCGCGGTTCGGGCTGTCACAGGCCGCTTTTGCGTCACTCTACATCTTGGGTGACGCGACATTGTCTCTTGAAGGCGGCATGAGGAGATTAAGGGCTCTCACAATTGCATTGGAACATGAGGGCAGCATTATCGTCGCCAACTCGAAAGACGTTCAAGTTGTGATCGAGTCGCGAGACTGGCTCCGCGTCGGGCCGGGGGCGAGCATCCGAGCGGACGGCTCGGGCTACGTCAGCGACACGCGTGACGCGAGCTGCTTCGGCGGTGGGAGCGGCGAGGGCGGGCTGCACGGCGGCGGGCCGGCGGGGCAGGCGTGCGGCGACTACGAGTGGCCCGTCCTCGCCGGCGCGGGCGGAGACGGCGGGTCGGGCGGCGGGTCGGTGATGCTGGTGTGCAACGCCACGGAGTCGAGCGCGATGGAGCTGAACGGCACCGTGTCCGTGAGCGGAGCCTATGGCCGGGGAGGGGGAGCGGGCGGGTCGCTGCTGGTGGTGGCCTCGCGGCTGTCCGGGTCCGGCGCCCTCTCGGCCGACGGCGGAGCAGCCACTTCCAACTCCAATGGCGGCTCCGGCGGGCGCATCGCCATCCACGCCTACCAGCCCGCGCGGAACATCACCTTCACCGGCACCGTCCGCGCTCGCGCCGGGCCGCTCTCGGGGTCCTGGGGTACACAGGCCGCCGCGGGCACGGTCTACTGGTGCGACGGGCGGGTGTCCGACACCACCGCCGCGAGCGACGCCGGCGAGAACACTCACAGGTGCGGCGTCCGCAGACTCGAGGTCGACAACGGCGACCTGCGCCAGACCACCCACCAGACGCAGCTCGTCCTCCCGCCGTGGCGCCGCAACGTCGCCATCGACGACCTCCGGATGGGCAACAGCGTCCAGCTGTCCGTGTCCCCGCCCGCCGTCTTCGACCCCGTGGCCATGCCGCTCAACCGCACCACCGTGGTCGTGGGGCGGCTGGAGGGCCTGGGCTCCGACACCTCGGCCATCCACAGCCGCGCCGGCGTGACGGTGGTGCACACGGGGCTGCGGCCGGGCGCGCAGAGCCTGCGCGAGAACGGCGACTGGCGGCGCTCCTCCATGGAGCTCGCGGGCGCGTCGGCCACGGTGGAGGAGCACGGCTGGCTGGTGCTGCCGCCCAACGTGGCGGTGCGAGACGCCGTGCTCACGGTGCGGGGCGAGGTGCGGGGCGTGCGGTCGCTGACGCTGGAGGAGGGCTCGAGCGCCAGCCTCGCGGCGAGCGGGGCCACGTGGCTGGGCGACGCGGCGGGCGCGGAGCTGGCCGGGTGGGGCGGCAGCATCCCGGCGTCCAGCAGCGCGCTGGAGGGCTGGGAGGGCTGGGCCTGCTCGCAGCGGCTGTCGGCGTGCGCGTCCCGGGGCCGCGACGCGGCGTCGTCGTCGGACCAGGGCCGGTACGCGTTCGGGTCGCTGCGGCTGCTGGACGACGCGACGCTGACGCTTGTTGCGGGGGTGAGCACGCTGGGCGGCGTGGTGGCCCTTGAGGCGCTGCACGCATCGCGCGTGACGGTGCAGGGCCCGCAGACAGAGCAGCTGCGCATCCAGTCGCGAGACTGGCTCCGCGTCGGGCCGGGGGCGAGCATCCGAGCGGACGGCTCGGGCTACGTCAGCGACACGCGTGACGCGAGCTGCTTCGGCGGCGGGAGCGGCGAGGGCGGGCTGCACGGCGGCGGGCCGGCGGGGCAGGCGTGCGGCGACTACGAGTGGCCCGTGCTCGCCGGCGCGGGCGGAGACGGCGGGTCGGGCGGCGGGTCGGTGATGCTGGTGTGCAACGCCACGGAGTCGAGCGCGATGGAGCTGAACGGCACCGTGTCCGTGAGCGGAGCCTATGGCCGGGGAGGGGGAGCGGGCGGGTCGCTGCTGGTGGTGGCCTCGCGGCTGTCCGGGTCCGGCGCCCTCTCGGCCGACGGCGGAGCAGCCACTTCCAACTCCAATGGCGGCTCCGGCGGGCGCATCGCCATCCACGCCTACCAGCCCGCGCGGAACATCACCTTCACCGGCACCGTCCGCGCTCGCGCCGGGCCGCTCTCGGGGTCCTGGGGTACACAGGCCGCCGCGGGCACGGTCTACTGGTGCGACGGGCGGGTGTCCGACACCACCGCCGCGAGCGACGCCGGCGACAACACTCACAGGTGCGGCGTCCGCAGACTCGAGGTGGACAACGGCGACCTGCGCCAGACCACCTACCAGACGCAGCTCGTCCTCCCGCCGTGGCGCCGGAACGTCGCCATCGACGACCTCCGGATGGGCAACAGCGTCCAGCTGTCCGTGCCCCCGCCCGCCGTCTTCGACCCCGTGGCCATGCCGCTCAACCGCACCACCGTGGTCGTGGGGCGGCTGGAGGGCCTGGGCTCCGACACCTCGGCCATCCACAGCCGCGCCGGCGTGACGGTGGTGCACACGGGGCTGCGGCCGGGCGCGCAGAGCCTGCGCGAGAACGGCGACTGGCGGCGCTCCTCCATGGAGCTCGCGGGCGCGTCGGCCACGGTGGAGGAGCACGGCTGGCTGGTGTTGCCGCCCAACGTGGCGGTGCGAGACGCCGTGCTCACGGTGCGGGGCGAGGTGCGGGGCGTGCGGTCGCTGACGCTGGAGGAGGGCTCGAGCGCCAGCCTCGCGGCGAGCGGGGCCACGTGGCTGGGCGACGCGGCGGGCGCGGAGCTGGCCGGGTGGGGCGGCAGCATCCCGGCGTCCAGCAGCGCGCTGGAGGGCTGGGAGGGCTGGGCCTGCTCGCAGCGGCTGTCGGCGTGCGCGTCCCGGGGCCGCGACGCGGCGTCGTCGTCGGACCAGGGCCGGTACGCGTTCGGGTCGCTGCGGCTGCTGGACGACGCGACGCTGACGCTTGTTGCGGGGGTGAGCACGCTGGGCGGCGTGGTGGCCCTTGAGGCGCTGCACGCATCGCGCGTGACGGTGCAGGGCCCGCAGACAGAGCAGCTGCGCATCCAGTCGCGGGACCGGCTCCGCGTCGGGCCGGGGGCGAGCATCCGAGCGGACGGCTCGGGCTACGTCAGCGGCACGCGTGACGCGAGCTGCTTCGGCGGTGGGAGCGGCGAGGGCGGGCTGCACGGCGGCGGGCCGGCGGGGCAGGCGTGCGGCGACTACGAGTGGCCCGTCCTCGCCGGCGCGGGCGGAGACGGCGGGTCGGGCGGCGGGTCGGTGATGCTGGTGTGCAACGCCACGGAGTCGAGCGCGATGGAGCTGAACGGCACCGTGTCCGTGAGCGGAGCCTATGGCCGGGGAGGGGGAGCGGGCGGGTCGCTGCTGGTGGTGGCCTCGCGGCTGTCCGGGTCCGGCGCCCTCTCGGCCGACGGCGGAGCAGCCACTTCCAACTCCAATGGCGGCTCCGGCGGGCGCATCGCCATCCACGCCTACCAGCCCGCGCGGAACATCACCTTCACCGGCACCGTCCGCGCTCGCGCCGGGCCGCTCTCGGGGTCCTGGGGTACACAGGCCGCCGCGGGCACGGTCTACTGGTGCGACGGGCGGGTGTCCGACACCACCGCCGCGAGCGACGCCGGCGAGAACACGCACAGGTGCGGCGTCCGCAGACTCGAGGTCGACAACGGCGACCTGCGCCAGACCATTCACCAGACGCAGCTCGTCCTCCCGCCGTGGCGCCGCAACGTCGCCATCGACGACCTCCGGATGGGCAACAGCGTCCAGCTGTCCGTGCCCCCGCCCGCCGTCTTCGACCCCGTGGCCATGCCGCTCAACCGCACCACCGTGGTCGTGGGGCGGCTGGAGGGCCTGGGCTCCGACACCTCGGCCATCCACAGCCGCGCCGGCGTGACGGTGGTGCACACGGGGCTGCGGCCGGGCGCGCAGAGCCTGCGCGAGAACGGCGACTGGCGGCGCTCCTCCATGGAGCTCGCGGGCGCGTCGGCCACGGTGGAGGAGCACGGCTGGCTGGTGCTGCCGCCCAACGTGGCGGTGCGAGACGCCGTGCTCACGGTGCGGGGCGAGGTGCGGGGCGTGCGGTCGCTGACGCTGGAGGAGGGCTCGAGCGCCAGCCTCGCGGCGAGCGGGGCCACGTGGCTGGGCGACGCGGCGGGCGCGGAGCTGGCCGGGTGGGGCGGCAGCATCCCGGCGTCCAGCAGCGCGCTGGAGGGCTGGGAGGGCTGGGCCTGCTCGCAGCGGCTGTCGGCGTGCGCGTCCCGGGGCCGCGACGCGGCGTCGTCGTCGGACCAGGGCCGGTACGCGTTCGGGTCGCTGCGGCTGCTGGACGACGCGACGCTGACGCTTGTTGCGGGGGTGAGCACGCTGGGCGGCGTGGTGGCCCTTGAGGCGCTGCACGCATCGCGCGTGACGGTGCAGGGCCCGCAGACAGAGCAGCTGCGCATCCAGTCGCGAGACCGGCTGTGGCTCGGGCCGGGGGCGAGCATCCGAGCGGACGGCTCGGGCTACGTCAGCGACACACGTGACGCGAGCTGCTTCGGCGGCGGGAGCGGCGAGGGCGGGCTGCACGGCGGCGGGCCGGCGGGGCAGGCGTGCGGCGACTACGAGTGGCCCGTCCTCGCCGGCGCGGGCGGGTCGCCGGGCCAGCACGACGGCGGGTCGGGCGGCGGGTCGGTGATGCTGGTGTGCAACGCCACGGAGTCGAGCGCGATGGAGCTGAACGGCACCGTGTCCGTGGACGGGCAGAGCGGGCGCGCCTTCACCTCCGGCTACTCGTGGGCGAGTGGCGGGGGAGCGGGCGGGTCGCTGCTGGTGGTGGCCTCGCGGCTGTCGGGGTCCGGCACCCTCTCGGCCGACGGCGGCGCCGGGGCGAACGGTCATGGATCTCTTGACAGCAACGGCGGCTCCGGCGGGCGCATCGCCATCCACGCCTACCAGCCCGCGCGGAACATCACCTTCACCGGCACCGTCCGCGCTCGCGCCGGGCCGCTCTCGGGGTCCTGGGGTACACAGGCCGCCGCGGGCACGGTCTACTGGTGCGACAGGCGGGTGTCCGACACCACCGCCGCGAGCGACGCCGGCGAGAACACTCACAGGTGCGGCGTCCGCAGACTCGAGGTCGACAACGGCGACCTGCGCCAGACCACCTACCAGACGCAGCTCGTCCTCCCGCCGTGGCGCCGCAACGTCGCCATCGACGACCTCCGGATGGGCAACAGCGTCCAGCTGTCCGTGCCCCCGCCCGCCGTCTTCGACCCCGTGGCCATGCCGCTCAACCGCACCACCGTGGTCGTGGGGCGGCTGGAGGGCCTGGGCTCCGACACCTCGGCCATCCACAGCCGCGCCGGCGTGACGGTGGTGCACACGGGGCTGCGGCCGGGCGCGCAGAGCCTGCGCGAGAACGGCGACTGGCGGCGCTCCTCCATGGAGCTCGCGGGCGCGTCGGCCACGGTGGAGGAGCACGGCTGGCTGGTGTTGCCGCCCAACGTGGCGGTGCGAGACGCCGTGCTCACGGTGCGGGGCGAGGTGCGGGGCGTGCGGTCGCTGACGCTGGAGGAGGGCTCGAGCGCCAGCCTCGCGGCGAGCGGGGCCACGTGGCTGGGCGACGCGGCGGGCGCGGAGCTGGCCGGGTGGGGCGGCAGCATCCCGGCGTCCAGCAGCGCGCTGGAGGGCTGGGAGGGCTGGGCCTGCTCGCAGCGGCTGTCGGCGTGCGCGTCCCGGGGCCGCGACGCGGCGTCGTCGTCGGACCAGGGCCGGTACGCGTTCGGGTCGCTGCGGCTGCTGGACGACGCGACGCTGACGCTTGTTGCGGGGGTGAGCACGCTGGGCGGCGTGGTGGCCCTTGAGGCGCTGCACGCATCGCGCGTGACGGTGCAGGGCCCGCAGACAGAGCAGCTGCGCATCCAGTCGCGGGACCGGCTCCGCGTCGGGCCGGGGGCGAGCATCCGAGCGGACGGCTCGGGCTACGTCAGCGACACACGTGACGCGAGCTGCTTCGGCGGTGGGAGCGGCGAGGGCGGGCTGCACGGCGGCGGGCCGGCGGGGCAGGCGTGCGGCGACTACGAGTGGCCCGTCCTCGCCGGCGCGGGCGGAGACGGCGGGTCGGGCGGCGGGTCGGTGATGCTGGTGTGCAACGCCACGGAGTCGAGCGCGATGGAGCTGAACGGCACCGTGTCCGTGAGCGGAGCCTATGGCCGGGGAGGGGGAGCGGGCGGGTCGCTGCTGGTGGTGGCCTCGCGGCTGTCCGGGTCCGGCGCCCTCTCGGCCGACGGCGGAGCAGCCACTTCCAACTCCAATGGCGGCTCCGGCGGGCGCATCGCCATCCACGCCTACCAGCCCGCGCGGAACATCACCTTCACCGGCACCGTCCGCGCTCGCGCCGGGCCGCTCTCGGGGTCCTGGGGTACACAGGCCGCCGCGGGCACGGTCTACTGGTGCGACAGGCGGGTGTCCGACACCACCGCCGCGAGCGACGCCGGCGAGAACACTCACAGGTGCGGCGTCCGCAGACTCGAGGTCGACAACGGCGACCTGCGCCAGACCACCTACCAGACGCAGCTCGTCCTCCCGCCGTGGCGCCGCAACGTCGCCATCGACGACCTCCGGATGGGCAACAGCGTCCAGCTGTCCGTGCCCCCGCCCGCCGTCTTCGACCCCGTGGCCATGCCGCTCAACCGCACCACCGTGGTCGTGGGGCGGCTGGAGGGCCTGGGCTCCGACACCTCGGCCATCCACAGCCGCGCCGGCGTGACGGTGGTGCACACGGGGCTGCGGCCGGGCGCGCAGAGCCTGCGCGAGAACGGCGACTGGCGGCGCTCCTCCATGGAGCTCGCGGGCGCGTCGGCCACGGTGGAGGAGCACGGCTGGCTGGTGCTGCCGCCCAACGTGGCGGTGCGAGACGCCGTGCTCACGGTGCGGGGCGAGGTGCGGGGCGTGCGGTCGCTGACGCTGGAGGAGGGCTCGAGCGCCAGCCTCGCGGCGAGCGGGGCCACGTGGCTGGGCGACGCGGCGGGCGCGGAGCTGGCCGGGTGGGGCGGCAGCATCCCGGCGTCCAGCAGCGCGCTGGAGGGCTGGGAGGGCTGGGCCTGCTCGCAGCGGCTGTCGGCGTGCGCGTCCCGGGGCCGCGACGCGGCGTCGTCGTCGGACCAGGGCCGGTACGCGTTCGGGTCGCTGCGGCTGCTGGACGACGCGACGCTGACGCTTGTTGCGGGGGTGAGCACGCTGGGCGGCGTGGTGGCCCTTGAGGCGCTGCACGCATCGCGCGTGACGGTGCAGGGCCCGCAGACAGAGCAGCTGCGCATCCAGTCGCGAGACTGGCTCCGCGTCGGGCCGGGGGCGAGCATCCGAGCGGACGGCTCGGGCTACGTCAGCGGCACGCGTGACGCGAGCTGCTTCGGCGGTGGGAGCGGCGAGGGCGGGCTGCACGGCGGCGGGCCGGCGGGGCAGGCGTGCGGCGACTACGAGTGGCCCGTCCTCGCCGGCGCGGGCGGGTCGCCGGGCCAGCACGACGGCGGGTCGGGCGGCGGGTCGGTGATGCTGGTGTGCAACGCCACGGAGTCGAGTGCGATGGAGCTGAACGGCACCGTGTCCGTGGACGGCCTGGATGGCCGAGCGTCCGTGTCGAGCTACTCGTGGAGCAGCGGTGGGGGAGCGGGCGGGTCGCTGGTGGTGGTGGCCTCGCGGCTGTCGGGGTCCGGCACCCTCTCGGCCGACGGCGGCGCCGGGGCGGACGGCTGGAGCACCTACGACAGCAACGGCGGCTCCGGCGGGCGCATCGCCATCCACGCCTACCAGCCCTCCCGAACAAACTTCACCGGCACCGTCCGCGCTCGCGCCGGGCCGCTCTCGGGGTCCTGGGGTACACAGGCCGCCGCGGGCACGGTCTACTGGTGCGACAGGCGGGTGTCCGACACCACCGCCGCGAGCGACGCCGGCGAGAACACTCACAGGTGCGGCGTCCGCAGACTCGAGGTCGACAACGGCGACCTGCGCCAGACCACCTACCAGACGCAGCTCGTCCTCCCGCCGTGGCGCCGCAACGTCGCCATCGACGACCTCCGGATGGGCAACAGCGTCCAGCTGTCCGTGCCCCCGCCCGCCGTCTTCGACCCCGTGGCCATGCCGCTCAACCGCACCACCGTGGTCGTGGGGCGGCTGGAGGGCCTGGGCTCCGACACCTCGGCCATCCACAGCCGCGCCGGCGTGACGGTGGTGCACACGGGGCTGCGGCCGGGCGCGCAGAGCCTGCGCGAGAACGGCGACTGGCGGCGCTCCTCCATGGAGCTCGCGGGCGCGTCGGCCACGGTGGAGGAGCACGGCTGGCTGGTGCTGCCGCCCAACGTGGCGGTGCGAGACGCCGTGCTCACGGTGCGGGGCGAGGTGCGGGGCGTGCGGTCGCTGACGCTGGAGGAGGGCTCGAGCGCCAGCCTCGCGGCGAGCGGGGCCACGTGGCTGGGCGACGCGGCGGGCGCGGAGCTGGCCGGGTGGGGCGGCAGCATCCCGGCGTCCAGCAGCGCGCTGGAGGGCTGGGAGGGCTGGGCCTGCTCGCAGCGGCTGTCGGCGTGCGCGTCCCGGGGCCGCGACGCGGCGTCGTCGTCGGACCAGGGCCGGTACGCGTTCGGGTCGCTGCGGCTGCTGGACGACGCGACGCTGACGCTGGGTGTGGGGGTGAGCACGCTGGGCGGCGTGGTGGCCCTTGAGGCGCTGCACGCATCGCGCGTGACGGTGCAGGGCCCGCAGACAGAGCAGCTGCGCATCCAGTCGCGAGACCGGCTGTGGCTCGGGTCCGGGGCGAGCATCCGAGCGGACGGCTCGGGCTACGTCAGCGGCACGCGTGACGCGAGCTGCTTCGGCGGCGGGAGCGGCGAGGGCGGGCTGCACGGCGGCGGGCCGGCGGGGCAGGCGTGCGGCGACTACGAGTGGCCCGTCCTCGCCGGCGCGGGCGGGTCGCCGGGCCAGCACGACGGCGGGTCGGGCGGCGGGTCGGTGATGCTGGTGTGCAACGCCACGGAGTCGAGCGCGATGGAGCTGAACGGCACCGTGTCCGTGGACGGGCAGAGCGGGCGCGCCTTCACCTCCGGCTACTCGTGGAGCAGCGGTGGGGGAGCGGGCGGGTCGCTGCTGGTGGTGGCCTCGCGGCTGTCGGGGTCCGGCACCCTCTCGGCCGACGGCGGCGCCGGGGCGGACGGCTACAGTACGCTGGACAGCAACGGCGGCTCCGGCGGGCGCATCGCCATCCACGCCTACCAGCCCTCGCGCGCCGTCGCCTTCACCGGCACCGTTCGCGCTCGTGCCGGGCCGGCGTACGGGTCGTGGAGTCCGCAGGCGGCGGCGGGCACGGTCTACTGGTGCGACGGGCGGGTGAGCGAGTCCGAGGCGGCGCTGGAGGGCGAGGCGAACTCGTATCACTGCGGCGTGCGCCGCCTTGAAGCCGACAACGGTGGTCTGCCAAAGGCCGACGTTGTGACACAGGTTCTTCTCTCTGATAGCCGAAGGCATTTTTGGTTCGACGAGCTCCTGGTCGCCGGAAACGCTGCACTGAATGTTCCAGCCCCGAAGACCTTTTCGCACAGTGCATTCGGCCAAGACCAGACTGTTGTTTACGTAGGGAAGCAGATTGGGTCCCAGATTGCGACTGGGACTGTCACTGTGGTCGCAGGCACGACGTGGACTTTTGCTGGCGTGACTCCAGGAAAAATTGCCATGAGCGCAAAGACGACGGCAGTGCAAGTCGATGACACCTCAAGTCAAACTCCTTGGGCAACAGAGGTGAGCACGACAAAAACCATGATGAATCCGCTGGAGCTTCGAGGCTGGAATCTTGCTGTTGATTACCAAGGGACTGTCATCCTCCCACCAAGTGTGGTCATTCGAGCAGGAAGCTCATTTAGGTTGGACGGCCGTGTGGGGGGCATTCGAGCACTTGCCTTGGACGCCGGGGCCACAATGGCAATCGGAGAGTTTGGCAGTTCTTGGCTGAACGACACCAGCCCATTGTCCGCGTCGTGGACCAAGTGGGCGTGCGCCGCTCAAAGTTCCACTTGCACTTCAACTCTACCGTCGCAACCTTCCCAAGGAAGGGTTGCTTTCGAGTCACTGCGGATGCTGGGCAACGCCACCCTCACAGTTGACCCCGGTGTCACCTCAATCGCAGCAGCGGAGATCGACCTCATGCACACCTCATCCATCAACATCCTCGGACCCCAGACAGCGCAGCTCCACGTCCAGGCCCGCGACTCGCTCAGGATCGGACCGGGTGCAGCAATCCGAGCCGATGGCGTCGGATACGGCTCCAACGCCCGACACTCCAGCTGCTCCGACGGCGGCGCCCGCAACGGCGGCATGCACGGCGGCGGGCCGGAGGGCAAGACATGCGGCGACTACGAGTGGCCCGTCCTCGCCGGCGCGGGCGGGTCGTCGGGCCAGCACGACGGCGGGTCGGGCGGCGGGTCGGTGGTGCTGGTGTGCAACGCCACGGAGTCGAGCGCGATGGAGCTGAACGGCACCGTGTCCGTGGACGGGCAGAGCGGGCGCGCCTTCACCTCCGGCTCGGGGTCGGCGAGCGGCGGGGGAGCGGGCGGGTCGCTGCTGGTGGTGGCCTCGCGGCTGTCGGGGTCCGGCACCCTCTCGGCCGACGGCGGCGCCGGGGCGGACGGCTACAGTACGCTGGACAGCAACGGCGGCTCCGGCGGGCGCATCGCCATCCACGCCTACCAGCCCTCGCGCGCCGTCGCCTTCACCGGCACTGTGCGTGCTCGTGCCGGGCCGGCATACGGGTCGTGGAGTCCGCAGGCGGCGGCGGGCACGGTCTACTGGTGCGACGGGCGGGTGAGCGAGTCCGAGGCGGCGCTGGAGGGCGAGGCGAACGCGCACCGCTGCGGCGTGCGGCGGCTGGAGCTGGACAACGGCGATCTGCCGGAGACGCCGTACTACCCGCAGCTGGCCCTGTCTTCAAACTTGAGTTCAGTTCGTCTCGACGTCGTTTTCTTTCGCTCCCCTACTTACTTTGCCCTTTCAGCGCAAGCAGGGTTTTTGATTACACACCCATTCAATCATCGACGGAATGTTCGCATCGGGTCTTTGCAAGGGCCAGCGGTCATTCGTTCGACGGTTTGTGTCCAGAGCGGAACAGATTGGCAGTTCTCAATTCAACATTCGTTGTCAGGAGCTGCTGCAGCAGTGATTGAGGTGCAGCACTTGGTTGTTGAGCAAGCTGGGACGATTCGAACTCCAAGCACCGTCAAGATCTTTAACGCTCTGGTCGAGTTGAAAGGGGCGTGGACAGGAGCGTCAGTCGTCGAACTCTCCGGGACAAGTCGGCTGGTCCTTGCCAAGGAAGGCAGCACACCCGTGGAGCCAGAGATTGGAGCACAAAGCCTTCGAGAATGGTCTCGCTGGGTTTGTCAGATTGGGCTAGCAAGTTGCTTGTCAAACCGAACACATCAGGGCGCGGACAGTGGCAAAGAGGACCTCGCAGGCCTCATAGCTTTCAAGTCTTTACAACTTTTGAATCAGGCCTCTCTCACAGTTGACCCCGGTGTCACCTCAATCGCAGCAGCGGAGATCGACCTCATGCACACCTCATCCATCAACGTCCTCGGACCCCAGACAGCGCAGCTCCACGTCCAGGCCCGCGACTCGCTCAGGATCGGACCGGGTGCAGCAATCCGAGCCGATGGCGTCGGATACGGCTCCAACGCCCGACACCCCAGCTGCTCCGACGGCGGCGCCCGCAACGGCGGCATGCACGGCGGCGGGCCGGAGGGCAAGACATGCGGCGACTACGAGTGGCCCGTCCTCGCCGGCGCGGGCGGGTCGTCGGGCCAGCACGACGGCGGGTCGGGCGGCGGGTCGGTGATGCTGGTGTGCAACGCCACGGAGTCGAGCGCGATGGAGCTGAACGGCACCGTGTCCGTGGACGGGCAGAGCGGGCGCGCCTTCACCTCCGGCTACTCGTGGGCGAGTGGCGGGGGAGCGGGCGGGTCGCTGCTGGTGGTGGCCTCGCGGCTGTCGGGGTCCGGCACCCTCTCGGCCGACGGCGGCGCCGGGGCGGACGGCTACAGTACGCTGGACAGCAACGGCGGCTCCGGCGGACGCATCGCCATCCACGCCTACCAGCCCTTGCGAAACACCACCTTCACCGGCACTGTCCGCGCTCGTGCCGGGCCGGCGTACGGGTCGTGGAGTCCGCAGGCGGCGGCGGGCACGGTCTTCTGGTGCGACGGGCGGGTGAGCGAGTCCGAGGCGGCGCTGGAGGGCGAGGCGAACGCGCACCGCTGCGGCGTGCGGCGGCTGGAGCTGGACAACGGCGATCTGCCGGAGACGCCGTACTTTCCTCAGTTGGACTTTTCGCTTGCCCCTCTTCACGTTGCGATTGACGTTCTCTTTCTCGGGTCGTCAATTAAGTTTGCCGTGGTTCCTCAACTGCAGTCTGACCCGCTCATGCTGCACGTCGAGGTCGGTCGAGTGATCGGTCCAGGAGCTGCGCTCGTGTCGTTGCATGTCCGACCGCGGGTGCATTTGGTCTGGCAAGCTGACTCATCAACGGATGAAGAGCCCTTGACTTTCAGCTTCAGCAGCGTGGATATCGAATCAGGTGGGTGGTTGACACTTCCAGCGGTGGTTTCCTTGCAGGCCGCCACTCTCTCCGTTGCTGGCCTGCTGGAAGGGGCAAGCAGTTTGAGGGCGTTGTCAAGCACACGTATCATTCTCAGCGGAGGAGGAGGAAGTACGATTCGGGGTGGCAGCACTGCTTGTGGCATCGCCTCGTCTCAACCACTGCTAACGTGGGCTTGCCCTCAATCTCAAGGAACCTCGGCCATCGCAATCAGCAATGTCAGCGCTCCGGAGTATTCGCCAGGAAAGTTTGCATTCGGATCACTCAAGCTTGAGGACACATCCGAAACAAGCGTTTCTTCAGGTGTCTCTGTGCTGGTGGCGGCTGAGCTGGCATTCCTGGGGCAGTCCAGGCTTGTGGTGGTTGGACCGCATGCGGACTCTCTCCAAATTGAGGCATTTCGCCAGTTCATTGTCGGCGCTGGCGCACGTATCACTTCGAGCGGTGCTGGGTTTGCCAGCGACACGCAAGAGCTGGAGTGCTTTGGCGCGCTTCCTGGGGATGGCGGCGTGCACGGCGGCGGGCCGGAGGGCAAGACATGCGGCGACTACGAGTGGCCCGTCCTCGCCGGCGCGGGCGGGTCGTCGGGCCAGTACGACGGCGGGTCGGGCGGCGGGTCGGTGGTGCTGGTGTGCAACGCCACGGAGTCGAGCGCGATGGAGCTGAACGGCACCGTGTCCGTGGACGGGCAGAGCGGGCGCGCCTTCACCTCCGGCTCGGGGTCGGCGAGCGGCGGGGGAGCGGGCGGGTCGCTGCTGGTGGTGGCCTCGCGGCTGTCGGGGTCCGGCACCCTCTCGGCCGACGGCGGCGCCGGGGCGGACGGATACGAGACGGATGACAGCAACGGCGGCTCCGGCGGGCGCATCGCCATCCACGCCTACCAACCCTCGCGAAACACCACCTTCACCGGCACTGTGCGTGCTCGTGCCGGGCCGGCGTACGGGTCGTGGAGTCCGCAGGCGGCGGCGGGCACGGTCTACTGGTGCGAAGGCCGCATACCGGCGGAGTTTGCAAATCCTGAAACCAATCGGTTTCGGTGCTTTACAAGGCGGCTGGAGCTGGACAACGGCGATCTGCCGGAGACTTTGTACTACCCGCAGCTGACTGTCTCTGCAGAGCGTCGTCACTTTGTGATCAATGAGCTTTTCTTGGGTTCTGCGACCACCGTATCGCTGCACCCTCGGGCGGGAACAGAATTTCCTGTGAGCTCGTCAGCATATGCCTCATTGTCCCTTGGAACGATTCTCGGACCCGGCGCGGAAGCCTCGCGCTTTCCACTCGTTCCTGGAGCAAGTCTTGGATTTGGTGCGGAGCAGGAGGGAAGCTCAAATGTGTTGGCGCTTCGGTCAGCTCAGCTGGTGGTCGCGGCTTCCAGCACGCTCCGGCTGCCAAACCATGTCATTCTGTCTGGGTCAAGCTTGATTGTGCATGGCAAGCTGATCGGGGTGCGACAGTTAGAGCTGTGGAATGGCTCATCGCTCGTCCTGGGCCGTGGGGGCTTTGCAAGCCCGACTGATTGCACTCAGGCCAGCGATTGCTTAGAGCAACAGCGGAGCGGGCAATACACCCTACAGTCACTGCGGATGCTGGGCAATGCCACCCTCACAGTTGACCCCGGTGTCACCTCAATCGCAGCAGCGGAGATCGACCTCATGCACACCTCATCCATCAACGTCCTTGGACCCCAGACAGCGCAGCTCCACGTCCAGGCCCGCGACTCGCTCAGGATCGGACCGGGTGCAGCAATCCGAGCCGATGGCGTCGGATACGGCTCCAACGCCCGACACCCCAGCTGCTCCGACGGCGGCGCCCGCAACGGCGGCATGCACGGCGGCGGGCCGGAGGGCAAGACATGCGGCGACTACGAGTGGCCCGTCCTCGCCGGCGCGGGCGGGTCGTCGGGCCAGCACGACGGCGGGTCGGGCGGCGGGTCGGTGATGCTGGTGTGCAACGCCACGGAGTCGAGCGCGATGGAGCTGAACGGCACCGTGTCCGTGGACGGGCAGAGCGGGCGCGCCTTCACCTCCGGCTACTCGTGGGCGAGTGGCGGGGGAGCGGGCGGGTCGCTGCTGGTGGTGGCCTCGCGGCTGTCGGGGTCCGGCACCCTCTCGGCCGACGGCGGCGCCGGGGCGGACGGCTACAGTACGCTGGACAGCAACGGCGGCTCCGGCGGACGCATCGCCATCCACGCCTACCAGCCCTCGCGAAACACCACCTTCACCGGCACTGTCCGCGCTCGTGCCGGGCCGGCGTACGGGTCGTGGAGTCCGCAGGCGGCGGCGGGCACGGTCTACTGGTGCGACGGGCGGGTGAGCGAGTCCGAGGCGGCGCTGGAGGGCGAGGCGAACGCGCACCGCTGCGGCGTGCGGCGGCTGGAGCTGGACAACGGCGATCTGCCGGAGACGCCGTACTACCCGCAGCTGTCCATCGCGGGAGGTCGGCGCCGCTTCGTGATCGACGAGCTGCACCTCGAGACCGCGACGAATCTGTCGGTTCAGGCGCCCCTTGACTTCGACTCGGTTGCAGCACCAGGCGACGGAACCTCGCTGTCCGTGTCTCGCATGTCAGGGCCGGGGCTTTCTGAGTCGCCTCTCGTGGTGAAGGACGGCACCGACTGGGCCCTTGGCCCGGACCCTGCGCTTCCGGTCGATGAGCCCTTCTTGCTCGATCTCCACAGCGTGGGGGTAGAGCCACTCGGGAGGCTGAAGCTTGCGCCCGTCACCGTCACGCGACGAGGCATGTCGTTTACGGTGCGTGGCGAGCTGACGGGAGTGGAGTCGCTGACGCTGGATCGCGGGACCAAGGCCCATCTCACGTCCTCGGGCGGCTCATGGGTCGCGAATGTCACCGACGACACAACGGGGTGGAAGGGCTGGGCCTGCGCTGCTGAGCGGGCAGCTTGTGCTGTGCAAACGAACGGGTCGATTGTCAGGGAGCGGGGCTGGTACGCATTCGCCAGGCTGCAGCTGTCCGGTGATGCATCGCTCGTGCTCGATGCCGGCGTGCAATCGCTGGCGGCCGCCGAGCTGAGCATGCAAGGCGCAGCGACGATGACCGCGTTGGGACCGCGGACGACACAGCTGCGGCTGATCGCTCGCGACCGCCTGCTCCTGGCTCCCGGCGCCTCCATCCGAGCCGATGGCGTCGGATACGGGCCCAACGCCCGACACCCCAGCTGCTCCGACGGCGGCGCCCGCAACGGCGGCATGCACGGCGGCGGGCCGGAGGGCAAGACATGCGGCGACTACGAGTGGCCCGTCCTCGCCGGCGCGGGCGGGTCGTCGGGCCAGCACGACGGCGGGGCGGGCGGCGGGTCGGTGATGCTGGTGTGCAACGCCACGGAGTCGAGCGCGATGGAGCTGAACGGCACCGTGTCCGTGGACGGGCAGAGCGGGCGCGCCTTCACCTCCGGCTCGGGGTCGGCGAGCGGCGGGGGAGCGGGCGGGTCGCTGCTGGTGGTGGCCTCGCGGCTGTCGGGGTCTGGCACCCTCTCGGCCGACGGCGGCGCCGGGGCGGACGGTCATGGATCTCTTGACAGCAACGGCGGCTCCGGCGGGCGCATCGCCATCCACGCCTACCAGCCCTCCCGGTCAGACTTCACCGGCACTGTCCGTGCTCGTGCCGGGCCGGCGTACGGGTCGTGGAGTCCGCAGGCGGCGGCGGGCACGGTCTACTGGTGCGACGGGCGGGTGAGCGAGTCCGAGGCGGCGCTGGAGGGCGAGGCGAACGCGCACCGCTGCGGCGTGCGGCGGCTGGAGCTGGACAACGGCGATCTGCCGGAGACGCCGTACTACCCGCAGCTGTCCATCGCGGGAGGTCGGCGCCGCTTCGTGATCGACGAGCTGCACCTCGAGACCGCGACGAATCTGTCGGTTCAGGCGCCCCTTGACTTCGACTCGGTTGCAGCACCAGGCGACGGAACCTCGCTGTCCGTGTCTCGCATGTCAGGGCCGGGGCTTTCTGAGTCGCCTCTCGTGGTGAAGGACGGCACCGACTGGGCCCTTGGCCCGGACCCTGCGCTTCCGGTCGATGAGCCCTTCTTGCTCGATCTCCAAAGCGTGGGGGTAGAGCCACTCGGGAAGCTGAAGCTTGCGCCCGTCACCGTCACGCGACGAGGCATGTCGTTTACGGTGCGTGGCGAGCTGACGGGAGTGGAGTCGCTGACGCTGGATCGCGGGACCAAGGCCCATCTCACGTCCTCGGGCGGCTCATGGGTCGCGAATGTCACCGACGACACAACGGGGTGGAAGGGATGGGCCTGCGCTGCTGAGCGGGCAGCTTGTGCTGTGCAAACGAACGGGTCGATTGTCAGGGAGCGGGGCTGGTACGCATTCGCCAGGCTGCAGCTGTCCGGTGATGCATCGCTCGTGCTCGATGCCGGCGTGCAATCGCTGGCGGCCGCCGAGCTGAGCATGCAAGGTGCAGCGACGATGACGGCTTTGGGACCGCGGACGACACAGCTGCAGCTGATCGCTCGCGACCGCCTGCTCCTGGCTCCCGGCGCCTCCATCCGAGCCGATGGCGTCGGATACGGGCCCAACGCCCGACACCCCAGCTGCTCCGACGGCGGCGCCCGCAACGGCGGCATGCACGGCGGCGGGCCGGAGGGCAAGACATGCGGCGACTACGAGTGGCCCGTCCTCGCCGGCGCGGGCGGGTCGCCGGGCCAGCACGACGGCGGGTCGGGCGGCGGGTCGGTGGTGCTGGTGTGCAACGCCACGGAGTCGAGCGCGATGGAGCTGAACGGCACCGTGTCCGTGGACGGGCAGAGCGGGCGCGCCTTCACCTCCGGCTCGGG